>CAUYLG010047264.1:0-56834 GCA_963573385.1 Cacajao melanocephalus | reverse complement strand
TTCAGACCTTGTTATTGGTCTATTCAACTTCTTCCTGGCTTAGTCTTGGGAGTGTGCAAGTGTCCAGGAATTTATCCATTTCTTCCAGATTTACTGGTTTATGTGCATAGAGCTGTTTGTAGTAATCTCTGATGGTAGTTTTTATTTCCGAGGAATCAGTGGTGATCTCCCCTTTATCAGCTCCAACCGCAAGAAAGGATGTCCACTCAGAGATTCCTCCCAAAATCACCAACTTCAAGGATAAAAGGGAGATAAATCCACAAAGATGGGAAGAAACCAGCGCAAAAAGGATAAAACCATCAAAGACCGGAACACCTCTTCCCCTCCCAGGGACTGCAACTCCTCACCATCAGGGGAACAAAACAAGACAGGAATGAGTTTGACAAATTGACAGAAGCAGGCTTCAGAAGGTGAGTAATAACAAACTTCTCTGAGTTAAAAGACCATCTTCTAACCCAATGCAAAGAAACTAAGAACCTTGAAAAAAGGTTACACGAAATGCTAACTAGAATAACCACCTTAGAGAAGAACATAAATGACTTCATGGAGCTGAGAAACACAGCGCGAGAACTTTGTGAGGCATATGCGAGTTTCAACAGCTGAATCAATCAAGCAGAAGAAAGGATATCAGAGATTGAAGATCAAGTCAATGAAGTAAAATGAAAGGCAAGATTAGAGAAAAAAGAGTGAAAAGAAATTAACAAAGCCTCCAAGAACTATGGGATTATGTGAAAAGACATAATCTACACTTGATCAGCATACCTGAATGTGAGGGGGAGAATGAATCCAAGTTGGAAAATACTCTTCAGGATATTATCCAAGAGAACTTCCCCAACCTAACAAGGCAGGCCAACATTCAAATCCTGGAAATACAGAGAATACCACAAAGATATTCCTGAAGAAGAGCAACCCCAAGGCACATAATCGTCAGCTACACCAGGGTAGAAATGAAGGAAAAAAAATCATAAGGGCAGCCAGAGAGAAAGGGCTATTTTCAGAGTCCCATCAAAATGAACCCAGCCCCTCTTTTGGAATCATGAAATCCTCTAGCCCTCTGCATCTCATTTGCTGGGAGCTGCGTTCCAGTGTTGCCTTCTCTCAGCTATCTTGGCACCTGAGCCCTGTATGTTATCTTTAATGAAGTGTCTATTCAGTTGTATTGCCAGTATTTTTTCTTATGAGTTTCAAAAGTTTCTATTTTCCTGGTATAAATCCTGGAAAGTAGTAGTTTCCAAATATATTTATCTCAGTTTGTGGCTTGCCTTTTCATTCTATTGAGTGTCTTTGACTAAGCACAATTTTTGACTTTGATGAAGTCGAATATATCAATATTTTTCTTATCAGATTTATGCTGTTGATGTTATACTTAAAAAAAACTCTTCTTAATCTAAGTTCACACGGGGTTTCTCCTATAATTTCTATTACAAATATATCTTATATTTTTGTACTTTCTATTGGAGTCTATCACCCACTTTGAGTTTTACTTCTTATTTTCTTTAGGCAGTGAGGTATGTGTCAAGGTTCATGTGGTTTTACATATGGACATCCTTTATTTCACTACCATTTCTTGAAAACTCTTCACTCTCTATTGAACTGCCTTTGTATCTTTGTTAAAAGTCATTTACTGTATTTATGTGGGCACACTGTGTTGACTACTGTAGCTTTTTCAAAAATTATTTTGGCTCTTCTAGATAAAGTTTATCTACATATATGTTTAAAATTAACTTCTGCATATCTGAAAGAAATCCTTCTGGGATTTTGACTGATTTATTTATATTGAATTGTGGAGAATTGACATTTTAATAATATTGATTGACACTCTATATATGTAGACTACTTCTTCAAGTATTTACCTTTTCTTCTATTTCATGATTTAATTCATCAGGACTTTATTATTATTATTATTTTTAACATATACAGTGTCACAACTAATTGAATATAGATTTTTATTGAGATAAGTAGAAATTCACAGGAAGTAGTAAGAAGTAACACAAAGAGCTCCCATATACATTTTTCCCCCAGTGGCAATACTTTGTAAAACTATAGTACAAAGTCACAACCAGAATATTAAGAGTAATAAAATCCATATTCACAGCATCTCAGTTTTACTACTACTCAGTTTTACTGAGTGTGTCTATAGATTTGGTTCTGTAGTTGATCCCTTGTGTATGTTTGTACAACCAACATTTTTATGAAGATTCTGAAAAGTTGCATCATCAAAAGGATCTCTTGTGTGACTCTTTTATAACTTCATCCTCTTTGGTGCTCCCAACCCTGTTCCTCATCCCGACAAGCACTCAGGTGTTCTCTGTTTTAAAAATAATGTCATTTCAAAATGCCATATAAATGGAATCATAGAGTATGTATACTATTGGGATTTTTAAAAAATCACTCAGCATAATTTTCTGTAGTTTCATTCAAGTGATGTACATATCAGTCATATATTTCTTTTTTATTACTGAGTGATATTTCATGTATGTACCACAGTTTGTTTAACCATTTACTCAGTGAAGGATATTGGTCTGCTCTCAGTTGTTAGCTCTCACAAATTAATCTAGTATGAACATTTATTTACAAAATTTTTAGCATAATTTTCTTTTGAAAAATGCCAAAGAGTATAATTTCTGGTTATATAGAAGTTTCTTGTTTAGTTTATTAAGAAACTGTCCATTATCAGCTTTTAATTAACTTATTTTTTGCATAAGATATAAATAACATTTAGATTGAGGTTCTTTTTTCTTTAGTTCTTTTTTTTTTTTTTTTTTTTTGTGGATGTCTCATTACTCTAGCTCTAGTACCTATTGATGAAAATACTTTTCTTCCATTAATGAATTGAATTTCCTTTGAAAACTTGTAAAAAATCAGAAGAGCTTATTCATGTAGGTCTATTTTTAGGCACTCTACTCTGTTACATTGATCTACATATCTTTTTATGCATCTATCACCAGGCTTATCTACTGTCACTGTATAGTAGGACTTAATTTTCAATCGTGTCATATACTTTATTTTTCTTTGTCAAGATTGTTTCAGCTATGCTAGAGGCTATGATAAGCTTATTTATTTGTACAATAAACCAAATGATATTTTGATATAAATAATATTAAGCTTACAGATCACTTTGAGAAAAAGTGACATCTTTACTTTGTTGAGTCTTCCAATGTATGAACACAGTGTGTCTCTTCATTTATTAAATCTTATTTACTTCATCTATATTTGTTAACATTCAGCATATAGAACTTGTACACATTTAAAATATGTATACTTGAGATATTTCGTTTCTTTTGAAATATTAGGAATAGCATTTTAAAAATTGTTTTTATATAATAATTTACATAAAATGCAATTAATGTTTGTTTGTAGCTTTTGTAACCTGCAGCCCTGATGAGCTCACTTATTGGTTCTATCAGGTTTTTGTAGATTCCTTCAGATTTTCTGTATAGGAACCATGGTATCTATAGCATTATTTATTTGTTTCAAATCTTTACACATTTCTTACTATTTTTCTTACCTTATTGTAGTGACTGTAATCACTTTAAGTTATACGAGTACTATTTTGAATAATAGTGGTGAGCACAAAAATCCTTGCATTGTTCTTGATTTGGGGAGAAACACTCAATCTTTTACCATCAAGTATGTTAATAGCCATAGGTTTTCTAGATGCTACTTATCAAATTAAAATAATTCCCTACTAATTCTAACTCAGAGAATGTTTGTTCAAAATGGATGTTGAATTTTTAAAAATGCTTTTTATGTATCAATGGATATTCTCATACAACCTTTCTTTTCTAAACAATTGGTATGGTCGATTATACTGACTGAGTTTTGATTTTTGGATTAGCCTGGCATCCTTGCAATAAATTAGACTTGTTCATGCTTTATCATTCCTTTTTACGTTGCTTGATTTGGTTTTCTATTACTTTTGAGGATATTTACTTCTATGTTTATGAGATATGTTGTCCTGTAGTTTTTTTTTAATTTTATTTTCATGGTATTCTCTATGGTTTTGGAATCGTGACAATACTTATCTCCTAAAATGAATTGGAAAGTGTTCCTTTTCTTACATGTTCTGAAAAAGATTTACATTTACCCAGAGAAGGATATCTAGTCTGTTCTACAGAACTAAATGTATAGACATATACAAATGAGTAGTAGGCAAACTGGGAAAATGTGAATAAGATCTGTGGATTTTATTAATGTCAATAATCTTGTCGTGACTTTGAACTACAGTATATATATGGGATGTGTATATAGGAGCTCTCTGTATAATTTCTTACAGAGAATTGGTGTTAATACTGTTTTAAAAGTTTTTACACTCCTGCAATGATAAAACAGAACCCTCTAGATTTCCTATTAGAATATTCTAATTAAAATTTAAATCTTTTAATGATTAAAGACACAACTGGATTAGCTATTCAGTCTTGATTGAGTTTTAGCAGTTTGTGGTTTTGAGTAATCATTTTATTCCTAACTTACATAAATATTTAAACATAAAGTTCTCTACAGTATTCTCTTCACACTCTTTTGATAGATGCAATTTGAAATAATGTACTTTTAAGCGATGTATCATTGTATTTTTGTGTGTATGTCTGTATTTTATTCCAATTTATTTCTTTTGATAGGTATATTTAGACCGTTTCCATTTAAGGTAATTATTGAAATGTTAGCACTTAAGTCTCTTATTATATAATATGCTGACTGTTCGATTCCTCTGTTTCTAACTCCTTTGTTTCTCTTGATTTATTTATAGTGTTTTTGGGTTTATCTCTTCGTATAGTTTTAGTGGTACTTATTCTGGATATTATAATTAAATTCGTGACTCATCACAAACTGATAATACCAACTAATGAAAACCTCACTTCCATTTAGGTCCCTTTTGGTTCAATTTACATCTCTAATTCCGTTAAACTTAACTTTCCCAATTTTAAATACTATTGTCTAGAGTATTAGATGGTGGCATAATTTTTGTTTCAATCATCAAACATGATTTAAAATATTAAGGGAAAGATAATCTATTTTATACACCCACATTTCTGCTTTTACCATTGTTTTTCTTTTCTGATGCTCTAAGAGTTTTCCTCTTTTTATGTCCTGTCTTTATGAAGAAATTCCTTGAGCTAATCCTTAAGAGTAGGTTTGCTAACTATACATATTTAAGTTTTTCTTCTTATGTGAATCTCTATTTTACTGTTATTCATAAAAGAGAGTTTTTGCAGATGTAGAATTCACAACTGGTAGGTTTTTTTAATTCTTGAAAAAAATACTGCCTCTTCTGGACTCCATGATTTTGGATAGGCAAACCACAGTCATTTGACTGAGGGGTCCTCTTTAGGTAATGTATTGTTTCTCGCTGGATATTGTCAAGATTTTCAATTTGCATCTTATTTGACATTCCAGTTCTTGAATCTGTAGGTTTGTGTCTTTGGTCAAATTTGGGAAATTTTCAACTATTATTCCTTTGACTATGCTTTCATCCCTACTCTCTCCTTGTCTTTGGAGAATCTGATAATATACATACCAAATGCCAAATATTTAGACACAATCCCCAAAATCCCTTAGACTCTGCTGATAATTTTTTTCCATCTATTTTGTCTCTGTTAGTATGTAATTTCTATCTTGTTCTTTCATATAATTTCTATTTCTTTGGTTACATTTAGTTTTTTATACTCTGAAGAAAATTGGTAATTTACTGTTGCGGTTTTTTTTCATTTTAGCAGGCATGACTCTGTTTAGATTTAGGACACAGGTACAGGCATACATGTGTGGTCTGTGGTTCTGATAGAATTTTAATGTTTAGAGCCATTTCAGTGATATTGTGGCCTACTTTGTTTTACTGAGGCTCCTACCTGTCCCTGCTTGTGCTGCCTGACTCCGCAAAAAGAGTTTCTATGGGATGGGCTGTCAAGTGTCTCTATGAAAGGCAGAAGGGTCTCAGCCTGGCTGGAACGGTGAGGTTCTTGTTTTAACAGGTTTCTGTGTAGTGTCCTTTCCCCACCCGAACAGCTTTTATCAGGGCAGGGGCTTCTTAGTCTCACAAAGACACAAAGAAGTTTCCCTGGTTGTCCTGCTTCTGATCTCTGTGTGATCTCTTTGCCTATGCCCTTCAGTCTGTCCAACGACTATAAGCAAGGAAGGGAGTCTCAGGCTCACGTGGACAAAGAGACTTCCTGGGCCAAGTTGCTTATTGTGTCTGGGTCCTCTTTGCTGGTGCTGTCCAACCACCCAGTGTCACTGGAGATCCAGAGGAGTCACAAGGCAATGGAACCAAAAAGACTGCCTGGGCCAGGAGCTTGTTTTACCAGGGCCCCTCTTGCTGGTGCTCCTGATCAGCTTCCTTAGGTAGCAGAGTCTTTGACAAAGTAGGGAAAAAGTGCTTCCCGTGGCTGCTTATTATTAGTGGAGCTCATTAACTCGCTTCATTTGTAGTGTGAGGTTTGCCTGGTGTTTTCAAATGGACTCTTGTACATTCTGGGTGAGAAATTAGTCTCTTTGGGTTGCCTTTTGTTGGTAGGTTGGGGCAGAAAACTACACATCTGGGTCACCTTCCCCTGGTAATATCTTTGTATAGTCTTGGCATTAGGGTAATTCTAGTCTCATTAAATGAGTTGAAAAGTGTCCTTGCCTCTCCCATTTTCTGGAAAAGATTTGTAGAATTAATATTATTTTATTCCTAATGTTTGCTAGACATTTGAGCCCAGATATTTCAGCTATTAATAGTTTTTTCTTATGGGATTATTCAGGTTATGCATTTCAACCTGAATGAGGTTTGAGAATTCGTTTATTTCAAAAAAATTAGTTCATTTTATTTAACTTGTCAAAATGATGGCATTTGATGTTTTGATATACTATCTTGTTATACTCAATGTCTGTGAGGTCTGTAAGTGAGCCTTCCCTCTCGCTACTGTTTTAGGTAGTCTGATTTTTTTTTTGTATTTATATTTCCTTTTTATTGGTCAGAATTGCTGAAAGACTTGTCAATATTATTTTTATTTTTCAAGGAAGGAACAAACTTTGTATTTTCTTGCTGTTCTATAGTAGATTTTTTTTTTACTTTCGTGTCATTGAATGTGTTTTCTGATTTTTTAAAAAAATTAATAGAACATTAGTTTTATATAAATTAATACATTACACAGATAATTTCTATATAACCTCTGAAAACAATGTTTCTGCTATTATTGTCTTTCATTTGATAAATTTGCTACAATTGTTAAACTAATATTGATGCATTATTATTAACAGAAATTGATAGTTTACATTAAGGTTCACTTCCTGTGTTGTATAATTCTATGGGTTTTGACAAATGCATAATGTCATGTACCTACCATTACAGTGTCATGTAGAATAGTTATCATACCCTAAAGTCACTTTTGCTTCAACTCTTCATCATTTACTTCATAACTCCCCCTCCAACCCTCAGCAAATAATGACCTATTGAGCATCATTATGGTTTTCACGTTTTCCAGAATTTTAGATATTTGGAATCCTACCATATGTATCTTTTTCAGACTGGCTTATTTCACCTACAGTAGCCATTTAAGATTCCTCTATGCCATTTTGTGGATCAATAGCTCATTTCTTTTTGTTGCTGATAATATTCTATTGTATGAATAGAATACTATGGTTTTCAAAATCAATTTGCCTATTGAAGAACATCTTGATTTCTTCCAATTTTGGGCATTTATGAATAAAACTGATATAAACATTCATGTGCAGATTTTTGTATGGATATAAGTTTTTGACTCACCTGGGTAAATACTTAGGGACATGATAGATTATTAGGTAAGACAATTTTCGTTTTGTAAGAAAATTCCTAGAATGTCATCTGAAGTGGCTGTACCATTTTGAATTCCCAACAGCAGTGATTAAGAATTCCTGCTGTTCCCTATTTTTTTATTTTATTATTATTTTTTTTTTTGAGATGGAGTTTCGCTCGTTACCCAGGCTGGAGTGCAATGGCACGATCTCGGCTCACTGCAACCTCCGCCTCCTGGGTTCAAGCAATTCTCCTGCCTTAGCCTCCTGAGTAGCTGGGACTACAGGTGCACGCCACCATGCCCAGCTAATTTTTGTATTTTTTAGTAGAGATGGGGTTTCACCCTGTTGACCAGGATGGTCTCAATCTCTTGACCTCGTGATCCACACACCTCGGCCTCCCAAAGTGCTGGGATTACAGGCATGAGCCACTGCGCCCGGCCCATTGTTCCCTATCTTTATCAGCTTCTGTTTTTTCAGGTTTGTTGAATTTTAGCCATTTTAATACGGTTTTCCATTGTTTTGATTTGACATTTCTTAATGACGTATGAGGTTGAGCATTTTAATATGCTTATTTTCCACCTGTTTATATTCTCTGGTAAGGGTTCCACTAAGATCTTTTCTCCGTTTGTAGACTAGATTGCTTGTTTTCTCATTGTTGCCTGTTTTTTTATAAGATATTTTGGACACAAGTCCTTTATCAGCTGTGAATTTTACAAATATTTCCTCCTAGTTTGTGGCTTGTCTTTTTGTTCTCTAGATAGTGTCTTTCACAGAGCACAAATTTTTAATTTTAAACTAGGACAAAATTTTTTTTTCTTTCATGGATCATGTTTTGATGTTACATCTAAAAATTCATTTATAATCCTAAGATCACATAGATTTTCTTCTATATTGTCTTCTAGAAATGTTACATGTTTGTGTTCTAAGTTTAGGTCTGTGACACATTTTGAGTTAATTTTTGTGAAAGGCATATAATCTGTGTCTAGATTCACTTTTCTTGGTGAGGAAGTCCAGTTATTCAAATAGCCTCTGTTGAAATAACTATCATTTGTCCTTTGAAGTGCCTTTACCCTTTGTCAGTAATTAGATGGGCTTGTATGAGTTGATATCTGGAGTCTGTATTCTGTGCTGTTCCATTGGTCTATTTGTCTACTTTTTTCACTGCCAATACTATGCTTTATTATTTTCTTATTTGTGCCACCATTGTGTTTAACCTTTTCTTCTTTCTCTTAATGTAAGGTGAAATATTATTTATTTCATATATTTCCTCTTTAATATAACTGTATTATAAATGTTACATTAAGAATTGTTTTAGATGCATTCCACAAATTTTGATGCTGTATTTTTTTTTATTGTAATAAAAATATTTTTAACCCTTCCTTGGGACACCCTCTCTGATTCATGAGATTTTAAGATGTATGTGCAGCTTAGTTTCTCAATAATTAGGGGTTTTTCAGATATATTTCTGCTAGTTATTTCTAGTTCTATCATAGTCACAAAACATATTATAGTTACAAAACGTACTTTGTGGCTATAATGAAATTTGAAATAAGTAACAGAAAAATATCTGCTTTAAAAAATATTAGCAGGCATGGTGGCTTATGCCTATAATCCCAGCACTTTGGGAGGCCAAGGTGGGAGGATCATTTGAGGCCAGGAGTTTGAGACCAGCCTAGGCAACATAGTGAGACTCCATAGGTACAAAAATAATAGAAAAAAAAAAACATTAGCCAAGTATAATCATGTGCACCTGGACAATTGCTTGAGCACAGGAGTTCAAGGTTACAGTGAACTCTGATTGTACCACTACATTGTGCCTGGGTAACAGGAGACCCTGTCCCTGAAAAAAGAAAATATATATATGCTAAGGCTTTTTTTAAAAATAGCCATAATGTGGTCTATCTTAGTGAATCTTTCATGTGCATTTGAGAAAAATGTGTTTCCTGCTTTTGTTGGGTAGAGTCTTCCATAAATGTCAGTTGGATCATGAAAGTTGAGTGCCTTTCTGAGCTTCTGTATCCTCTCTTATCTTCTAAATATTTATTATGTTAATTCACATTCACAAGAGAAGATGATGTGATGAATATTCTGTTTATTTATTGGGATACGTGTCCCTTTTTTTTTTTTTTTTTTTTTTGATATGGTGTCTCACTCTGTTAACCAGGCTGGAGTGCAGTGGCACAATCTTGGCTCACTGCAACCCCTGCCTTCTGGTTTCAAGTGATTCTCCTTTCTTAGCCTCCCAGTATAGCAGGTATTACAGGCAATTCTCCTGTCTCAGCCTCCCAAATAGCTGGCGTTACAGGTGTGCACCACCATGCCAGGCTGGTCTCAAACTCCTGACCTCAGGTGATCCTCCTGCCTCGACCTCCCAAAGTGCTGGGATTACAGGTGTGAGCAACCGCACCCAGCCCTATTTTGTCTTTTATACTTAAGTCTCAGCCAATGTCTTCTACACTGGCACAGAGTACATTTTTATTCAATGCACTTTGTATAAAAAAATGTCTTAACTTATGCATAATTTACTTTGGAAAACTTTACAAATGACCACAGAGATCCTGACTGGCAAAGATGCACTTTTATCCAGTGACTTTATGGTTTTGTAAATGGATGTGAAAAGAATTGGACAAAGTGGTAAATTAGAAATTTACTTCAAATGTTTCTTAGAAATACAATGAAATCAAGTTTCATCATACAATACATTTTGTGAGTTATAGTAACCACACAGTCATTGTTAAATTTCTTAAGCTTCTCCAGAAAACTCAGAGGACCATCTGAATTTTCATCTGGAATGAAGGAATAAATGTCTTATTAAATGCATTTGTATCTTAAGGAGACAATGAAATGCAGATTTTTTTCTCTACAATTATGCTACCTGTATCTTGCTTATCCAAATTACACAAATATATTTTAATGAATATTTATTTTTGTCCTTTAAGCTAGTGGATGTACTGAATTGCATAGTATAAAATAGAAAGCAAATGTAGAATATTAGCTCTGATTAGAATGTACTCAAGAATTTGTTCAACCTCTTCCATATGGCTAAATAGAGAAATGTTATAATTACAAAATCTATGTTTCAGTAGAGTAGTTACCTAACAGTTGTATTAATAGTAACCAGGTTCTCAATAGCTAATGCAGTAAATGTCCTCTCTTTCATGTTGCCACTGGGAGGTTGTATCTGGACTTTAGGCATTTGAATGCTATAAGAAGTCATATTTGTTATACCTGAAGCAGCAGTCGGCTTTAACAGAACCACACAAAAAATTGCTTTAATTTTCCGTCTTACACATTAACAGAGGTCGAGTCAGCTGGTAATATTCCACAGACTGATATATTTTGCAGTCAACTCATTATTAGAAGTATCTCATTTAAGATTCTTAGAGTAGCTTGACTTTTTTCTAGGCTGTTACTCCTTGCTGTTTCATCGCTTTTAATTATTCCTCCTCCTGCATGTATTGAAATGGAATGCCTCAAGGATACCTTGATGGCAACACTGAGCAACATTGTTTTCCATATTTTGGGAAGGATATTGTTAGACCACTAGGCAAAATAGAAAGGTGGATTTAATTTGCATCAAATAAATATATTAAAGTTAGATGAATCAAAGATGCAAATACATTATTAACATCCAGCTAAGAATGCTTAGGAATTGTTTTACTTCTAAGTATTCAATCCCATAACCTCTACAGAAAGAAGCATGGCAATCTCTTCTCCAGCAGGGCATGTGTCCTGTCAAAACATTGTTATTTTGCATACAAGGTCAGAATGTAAAACACATGTCAAGGCCATTGTTTCCTGATCCTCTGTGTAGCTAGCAAGTAGTAAGCATAATATTTTCCTGATTCATCTTCCTTAGGCAAAATAAATACTTCTTGGTTTCTATGATTTAAGCAAAGGTAAAATGAGAAAGAAAGATATTGCTTTAAAGGGATGTTTTTTAAAAAAAGTAATTAAATAAAATTTTCCCTTATAAAATTCATTGTGTCATTTTTTATATTAGAAACCCCAAAAAATTTCCATCAACTGAATATTTACTACATTTGAAAATTATAGAATTTTTCTGCAAGAATTATATGCACAGGCTTAAAGATCAAGTCCTGTTTCTAAAAAACCACATTAGATAATTTAAATTACCAATTCTGCAATAAACAAAAATCATGCAGTTAGCAACACTATTTAGACTTATACATAATCTATATGATAAATCCAACCAATTAACATTTCCATTATCAGTAGTGATTTTCCAAGATTAACACCAGTATTTGCTAATCTTTTCAAGCTCACTCTGAGGTAAGACATTTATTTCAGTAATTTGATTTTTTTTGCAATCATATAAACTGAAGTTTGAGTGAAACTCTTAGATTATATTTGAGAGACATATTTTGAAAGAACGCTTCATACATACATTATTTGTGATTTCTTGTTTTTAATAGCAAGAAAATCATATTTTCTATCACTCATAGAATTGTGCCTCCATATCCATTGGTTCTGCATTTGTGGATTCAACCAATCATAGATTGAAAATATCTGTTAAATAAATTGAATTTGTACTTAATATATACAGGCATTTTTCTTGTCATTATTTCATAAACAGTGCAGTATAACAACTGTGTATTTAGCATTTATGTTTTATAGGAAATCAAGATTATTTAAAGCATATGGGAGGATGTGTGTAGGTTTTATTCAAATTGTCATTTTATATCAATGACTTGGGCTATCCACAGATTTGATATCCAAGTGATACACTGGAACCAATTTTCCATGAATACTAAGGGTTGACTGCAATTATATTTCTTTAAGTATACGAACACATTCTATTTTTAAATTTTTAATTCAAAATTATTGCAAATCAATTGCCTACAGGTACATCACTAGTAACTACAAATGGGATGAGGCTTATCTTTCATATCAGAGAATATATGTTAATAAATATTTTCTTACATAATTCGTTGGCAGACTTCATTAGCTAACTACTGTGTCAAGGTACCAAGGTACTGAAAACCAAATTAATTTTACCTGTAATTATTGTAATCTAACATCTATTGATTTTTGCTCATTCACTCATACATTATAAAATTATTTTGCAAATAAATAAATGAATGATTTTCCTTCTCAAAATCTTCCATACCCTTTAATATTGATATTAGAGAAAAACAAAATGAAAATAGATAATGTTGAATGGTATATGACCTGAAGCTAAATAATCTAATACTGAATTCGCCGGTCTTAACAGCAAAATTTCAATTTACAAAGATTAGAGAGAGCTTAAAATGTTTTTGAAAATCATAGATTTCTTCCATAAAGAAAGATAACTGAATAAAATTTAGAAGAGCAGGAAAAAGTTTATGAAGTAAAATCACCATGTAACAAAACAGAAAGACCACAAAACAGGAAAAAAATTCTACAAACTAGATGTGAGACAAAGACCTTATGGTGAATAGGCAGAATATAATATGGATATTAAACATGTATTTACAAATAATGAAATAGCTATAACCATTTAACGTTAGGAATACATTTGCCCTTACTATTAATAAAAGAGTGGACTTTAAAATCACTGTAATAAACCATTTTATCTGTGAGACCGGAAATTATAAATAGAAATGTCAATACTCATTTAGGAAATGGAGGATGAAGGAATGAACAATCTGTATAATTTAGATTGTAAATTAGGAAAACTTTATGTCATATAAATTTATGGTATTCTATCAAAAGCTTTTAAATTGCCTTCATTATCAACCCAAATGTCAATCAATGATAGACTGAATAAATAAAATGTGGACATATACACCATAGAATACTATGCAGCCATAAAAAGGAATGAGATCATATCCTTTGCAGAGATATGGATGGAGCTGGAAGCTATTATCCTCATCAAACTAATGCAGGAACAGAAAAACAAATACTGCATGTTGAATAATGAGAACATATGAACACAGGGAGGGGAAAAACAACACACACTGAAGCCTGTTAGTAGGTGGGATCGGGGGAGGGAGAGCATTAGGAAAAATAGCTGTGCAAGCTGGGCTTAATACCTAGGTGATGGGTTGATAGGTGCAGCAAACCACCATGGAACACGTTTACTTATCTAACAAACCTGCACATCCTGAACATGTACCCAGGAACTTAAAATAATAATAATAATAAAATAAAAATAAAAAAATATGTTTAATACACAAATAAAGATGGAGGAAAACATAAAGAAAGCTGAATACAGAGCAAGTTTGCAATTAGGGAAGGTAGGATAAAGAGTTGTTAGTAATAGTTGAAATTTATTTTTAAATAAACATTTTATAATTTGGTATTTGTGTAGATGAAAGATTATGCTACACCATATATTTTCCTAAAATATACAAAACATTACAGTAAATAGTAACAATAAATAACTTAAGCTGATAATTTTAATTAGTTCTTAATTAACAGGGAAATTACAATTGATTAAACCTATAGTAAAGATGCCTATGCACTTACAACCATAGATAAGCATCACTATTAAATAAAATAAAATAAAATGCCTTCATTTACCTCCAGTGTTCATAGTTTGTTTGTGATATCACTTTTGTAATCAGAAAATGCTATATAATAATGTTCATGCATTTTTATTAAATAAACAATGAGATACCACTTGTAAAATAAACTATTTCTCTGCTATGCTGTTAAAACCAAAGGTTTATACTAAAGGATTCCTTCTGTCTCTTTCTATTCCCAACTATGATTACAGCTGTCACTAGCATTAACATTGTTTATATCATCACTTTCTTGCTTTAAAAAAATAGATAATGGAAACATAAATGACCAATTATGGCTTATTATTGTGTGAATGCCAAATTACTTTTTTCCTGGTTATGAGATGGGAATAATATTCACACATATGCATGTGCATAGTCATTAGCACAATATATATGGCCTTTATAATCTTTTAATACAAATTGTATCACAAATTTCTCTTACATGCTCAGTGTGGCAGAGACAGCTATTGGTTGTGTAACATTCATTTTCCCTTTCTTTCATAATGGTAAAATCCTAACATTTCCTGGACATATGGACATCCTGAATAAAAATTCAACACCCTGATGGCTTTCCTCTGAAGATTCCAGGCTGGAGTTAGATTCCATCAACTAGACCTACTGCCATGAGTTTTGTAAGACTCAAGGGACCGGGGTTTATATCTGTTTCTTTTATCATGACTGGTTTGAGCTTTAAGGCTTATCTATGGCCACAGAATAGAATTCTTGTTAACTAGTCAGCAGTATTATAAGCATAAAAGAGTAAAAAAGTAATCCCATCCTTCCTTTTTATTTAAGTTTAATGGCCTGAAACAGATCTGGAGTCGATATTCTTGGTTTCAGTGAGGCTTCCAGATTCCCTACTGTCTTAGCCAGTTTGTGCTGCAATCACAGAATACCAGAGACGAGGTGGTTAATAAAACAAACATGTTTTCTCATAGGGCTGGAGGCCAGGAAGTCCAAGATCAAGGCAGATTCTGTGTCTGGTGAGGGTTCTCTTCTTGATTTGCTGACAGCCATCTCCTCCTTGTCTCTTCACATGTTCTATGATTTGAATGATGGTGTCCCCTCGAAAATCATGTTGAAACTTAATCTTCTTAATCTTCATTGCAACTAGGTGCACCTTTGGGAGGTGACTACTTCACAAGAGCTCTACTCTCATGAATGGAATTAGAGCCCTTATATAATGGCTGCAGTTTAAGGCGAGTTCTTTCTTGCCCTTCCATCTCTTTCACTGTATGAAGACACAGCCTCCATAAGACAAAGCAACAAGGTGCCATCTTGGGAGCACGGAGTAACACTCAACAATCCTGTCATCTTCTTGGTCTTGTACTTTCTAACCTCCAGAAACAAGAGAAATAGTTTTCTATTATTTATAAATTACCCAGTCTCAAATATTTTGTCATAGCAGCACAAAGGTACTAACAGAACTTGGCTTGGATAAGGAAAAAGAGGAGATAGAAAAACAGAGAGAGAGGCAGAAAGAATTAAGCTATCCTATCTCTTCCTTATAGGTGCACTAATTTCATCATAAAGTCTCCACACTAATGATATAATTATAGCCTGGCATCACATTTCCATTAACAGAAGACCACAGATACGATATGATTGATCCATAAGATTTTAATACCATATTTTTACTGTACCTTTTCCATGTTTAGATATGTTTACATATACAAATAATTATATTGTGTTGCAATCACCAACAGAATTCAGTACAGTAGCATACTGTACAGATTTGTAGCCTAGGAGCAATAGACGCTACCATATGTAGGCTTTACCAGCTAGGTTTGTGACAGTGCCCTATGATGTGTACATAATGACAAAATCACCTAACAATGCATTTCTCAGAACATATCCCCATTAGTATTAGATTCTTGCCTATTTTTCAATCAAAAATCAGAGATATAAAAATAAATCCTTCTTAACTTACCAAAGTCTAATTGAAATAAGAACTCTTTTTCTTTCTATGTAAAAAGACTATAAATTATTTTAAGTGCTATTACCTCCTTCCTAAGTTACTTGCCTTTTTTTTTTTTGCTGTGTATTTTGATTATACATATTTCTAAATCTCTCAAAGCATTATTGTTGTCATAGTTCTTGCTGTTGTTGGATTGTTGGTTTTTGCAGTCAATATTTGTAAAGTCACTCTCTTTCTTTCCCCTGAAAATACCTCTACTTCACCTTTCTTCTTGCAAGATATTTATGACAGCTACAGAATTCATGGTTAACAATGGCTTGTTTTTAGTACTTCAAGATACCACTTCATTGTGTTTAGTATGTTTTTTTTAAGTTAAGTACATTATCATTCTAATTTTAGTCCCATTGCAAGTAATAACTGTGTTTCTTAGATTTCCTAATTCTATCTCTTTAATTTTGGTTTCAAGTAGATTTTCTATGATATGTCTAAAAGTAGTTTTCTTTGCATTTATCCTAATTTGGGTTCTCATGCATTTGAATTTCAGCAGTTTTCTCTTCAAACATTACTTCTTCATTCACACTTTTTCTTTCTCTCTATAGTTAAATCAGATATTTCATCTGACTTGTCTTTCAGATTATTCATTGTCTTTTCAGATGTCTTGTTTATTATAAAATTTATTCATTGGACTTTTAACTTCAATTATAATATTTTTCTCCATGATCAAAAATATTGACTTTACTCAAAGTATCTTTAATTATTTTATATGCAAGCCAACTTATTAGTTTTTTTAGAGTCAGCAGTGTTTCTATATTGCTTTAAAAAACTAATTTATACTTAATAGAAAGATGTTCATCAATATTTTTTCTTTGAAGTTTCATTTTGACTATTTGATTATCTACCCAGTGTGGAATGTGTTTATTTTATATATGATGTGAAGTAGGGGATTTATTTCATTTTGATATAGATAATGATATTTTAACTCCATTTATTGTAAAACTCTTCCTTTTGTCTCTGATATGGCTTGCCAGTTCTACTATGCATCAGCATTTCTTCCATAGAGATAGGGTTCACTAGTCTATTCTCAGTAATTTAGTCTACCACATTTCAAAGAAAACCAATATCAACTATTATGAACAGCTCTTAAGTGAAGTATGACTGTATATCCCAAAGACTCCATCTATAATATCATCACATTGAGGATTAGAATTGCAATTTATGAAATGGGGGAGGGGCAGTGGGGCAAAAACAGTCCATAGCACCTACCTTCTAAATTTTATATATCTGCTATTTTAAAACTCATCTTACCTAAAATAGGCTGTGTTGTCTCACCTTCAAATGTAATTTTTAAAAATTACACTGAGCTTTATAAATGTCCTAGGTTAGTGGTAATTCAACTTTTTTAAAACAATCATTTTAAAAACAATATTATCTTGAAACAAATTAAATAGATAATATAACCTACAAATATAATTTTGATAGTGACCAACATAATGTCCTGAATATAATCTAAAGCATATGCAATATAAAATTAATTTATAATAGATATAAAATTGTCAATATGTAAATACGTAGAACCAAAATAAAGATCAATTTAGGCATCTCTATATAGAAATCACTTTGAGTAAAACAACCACAAACCTACAGTGATACAAGTGTGTTGTATTAACTACTTAAGTGCTAAATGTTGCATTGCCTTTAGTGATTTAGTCTTTCTTTAATGTTGAGTAACTTTTGTTAAAAGTGAAGATTTCAAAATTATAGTTTCCTTTTGATTTACAAGTTAGTTGCCTTCCTGGAAAGTTCAAACCATGTAAAATTTAAATCATGTAAAATTATCTAAATTCACATGTGAAATGCTAACTATATAAGCTCAGGTAATTATAGGTCAATTTTTATTTACCTGAACATACAGCAAGACATTTACACATCCCATGGGAGCTGCTACAATTCTTTATGTGCAAAATATTTTCACCCCAGGTTGCCAGTGAATAAATGCCAATACTATCCTTCCATTTACATTAAAACCATGCTAATACATTTTAAAAATTTTGTCTAGCAGGTGATTCCACACACACACCCTACCTCAAGAACTACTTCCCAAGGTTCTTACATCTGCTCTTTCTTTAATCTGAATATTACTCACTCACATCTCTAAGGGACAAACTACCATGTAGTCACCAAGGTCCAAATAAAATGTTCTCCTTCTTGTGAAGGCATCGCTTAAGCTCTGAAAGTAAAATGAATCCCTCCTATCATGTTCTGTAAAACTGTGTGCGTCCTGGTAACATATCCCATTGAAATGTAGACATTTATTCATGTATTTCTTTTTTTTTTTTTTGATGTATCTTCATTGCTTTCAAAGACAGACTTCTCAAAGATCTGTAATAGTATCAGATTCATCTTTCAGACTTCTGCATGTTAAATACCTAACTACACTTTGAGCATATGTTATTTGCTGAATAAATAAATCAGCATTTTACACATTTTTGCTCCTGTTTTCTTTCTGCTTCTTCTTTTCCATAGTAACTATAGTTTTCCTATACATATATATACATATATATGTACACACACATAAAAAAATTTAATTTTTATAATTCATTATTTAAAACTACTAAGTGAAAACAACATGCACAAACAATTCTTTTAAGTGATTCTCCTGTCTCAGCCTACAGAGTAGCTTGGATTATAGGTGCCTGCCACCATGCCCAGCTAATTTCTGTATTTTTGGTAGAGACGGGGTTTCACCGTGTTGGCCAGGCTGGTCTTAAACTCCTGGCCTCAGATGATCTGTCTGCCTTGGCCTCCCAAAGTACTGGGATTAAGGAGTGGGCCACCATGCCTGGCCTAGTTTATTTTTTGTATGTGGAAAAAGTTAGTTGATCATAGTAGTGTTCTGCATTAGCTGCAACCAGTAGGGCTTTATTTAAAAAAAAAAATCACCTAGAGTAGACTGTAAAAACTTTAACCAGGAAACTTACTTCAATTGTCCAAACACAGGAAAGAATAAATTTTATTCACATTAACATAATTTCCTTTTATTATGTATTAATGACTTTAAAATCCTAACATATATAATAGCTGGCATTTACACTAAAAGGAATGCATCTTTCAGTATTATTCTCATATTAAATATGTTAATTAATAAGAAATAGCTGGGAAGAAGTATGTGAAGGACTAGGATGAAATTTATCTGAATCATATTTCATCCTGAAAGCTCTCAGACCTCATAAATCACAGTTTTCAGAAAGGAGAGCTCTACTGATAGTACTGTAATTCTTTATAAGTAATTTTTCCATTTTGTTCTTTATTATCATTTTTGTTAAGTTCTTAAAAATGAATCAAGCAGAAATATAGAAAAAGTACATTTATTACACTGTATCCACCATGTATTCACCAGTACCAAAAAGGATAACTTCAGTTTCCCTAGAAATTTCGACATCATAATGGCCTGCAACCACTTAGAATTTTGTCTAAGTGTTTTAGAAAATGGATATCTTTGCAGTTTGTGTTGAGTGAGTGTTGTAAAGTAGAATTAATACTGCAGCTTGAGTTAAACATATGTATTGTATTTTAAGCCTTGCTTAGCCACTTATTAAGTGTGTGGCAAATAATTAAAAATTCTTGGAAAGTTTGTTTTGTCATTTGTAAAAATAAATAAAATGAATAAGAAATAATAAACTATAATCTAGAAGAGAATTGTGTTGAATATGTGTGATAATTCATACTAAATATAAAATGTATACTCAATTTTTGCTAAAGTGTGAAGATCACATTCATTTTGAATCTACTAACCTATATCTGGTTCCATCTTAACATATTTATGGCTCAAAGAAGTTTAAAAGTGACAACTCACAACTGAGAGTTAAGTTCCTAAGGAGGATTAATTGGATTCATTCAATATTAACATTTTGTGATTCACTAATCCTATCAGTATGCTCCTTGGCTTAATTTTCAAAGACTATTTGAATCTTCCTTTATTGGAAAAGGTTAACTGATCTGATACTGAAAATTTCTAAGCCTTAACTTGACATTTTTAGCTAGGGTCTTTAACCTCCAGGGTAGTGTGATGTAATGATGTAGTGGGACAGTAGTAGTCTAGACCTCAGCTGACCTTGACTCTAACCATTGCTATGCTACTTTCCAGTCCTGGGGCTATGGATGAGTCATTGGGGCTTTATGGCATTTAATATCATTTTATGTAAAATGTAGTACAAATCTTCCCTTGTCTCCATTTTATAATATTTTACTTACATATATGTTTATATTTTATATTTATAGAAGTATGTACCTATATTTATAATTTAATTATATATTACTATTGTTTAGAATTGTGAATATGAAATAGCAAATGACAGAGGATATTACTTACTTTAGAAAAATATATTGACAGGTTTGCCTCAGTGAAAACAATATTTCGCTGGTGAAAGGAATAAACAACAACAGCTAATAACCAAAAAATCAAAACCTAAACTCCACAAATTTACTGTGACTGAATCAAATAATATTGAGTGATAGCTCTTAATTTTTCAAAAAGATATTTAAATCACACTCAGTGGAGTTATAGCTAGTACCTTGTATTTTTAACTCACTCATCCTTGATATAAAAATATTCTATTTAGTCAACTTACAGCTTTTTTCCTTTTTGTCTGTAATAAATTGATATGTATTTGGAAAATACTTTTTTATGTAGACAAGTACAATTTTGAAGTTAGAATACTGTTGATTATGTATTATATGTATTATGAGTATAATAAAGGTGCCATATAGAAAAAAATTAAAATAATTTAAGTCAGCCATGTCCCCAGGTCTCTTTTAGTGGAAGATACTGAATGTTAAAATTTTTAATAAAAGTCATTCTGGCTTGTGTGAGATGAGATCTCATGGTTTTGATCTACATTTCTCTAATAATCATGATGTAGAGCCTTTTTTACATATACTTTTTGGTCACATGTATGTCTTCTTTTGAAAAGTGTCAGTGCAGAGTAAAAAGAAATGTTTATACACTGTTGATGGGAATGTAAATTAGTTGAACCATTGTGGAAAGCAGTGTGACAATTCCTCAAAGAGCTGAAAACAGAACTACCATGTGACTCAGCAATCCCATTTCTGGGTATATACCCAAAGGAGTATAAATTTTCTGCCATAAAGACACATTCACGTGAATGTTCATTGCAGCACTATTCACTATAGCAAAGACATGGCAACAACCTAAATGCCCATCAATGGTAGAGTGGATAAAGAAAAGGAGGGACATACACACCATGGAATACTATGTGGCTATAAACAAAACCCAAGATCATGTCCTTTGCAGGGACATGGATGGAGGTGGAGCCTATCATTCTTAGCAAACTAACCCAGGAACAGAAAACCAAATATCACATGCTCTTACTTGTAAGTGGGAGCTAAATGAGAACACACAGACACATAGAGGGGAGCAACACCCACTGGACCTATCTGAGGGTCCAGGGTGGGAGGAAGGAGAGGGTTAGAAAAAATAACTAATGAGTTCTTGTAGGGGTTCACTCAGGATGTAAGGAGAGATTGTAAAATTACAGAAAATAGTCATAAACCTTCTTGGGAGGCTGAGAAGTTTGCATAGTCTCAATAGAAGTTTTGGCTGAAGGCAGCCTAATCCCCTTTACCTTTAATTGTTAAAGAAAAGCAAGTAACTAGGGAATGTAAGGAAGTTTATCTGAATAACTTGTTTACTCACGTGGTCCTAAAACTAACCTTTAATCTTTTGTAGACTAGATGGCTCTCTTGGGGGTGGGGAGAGGGCAATCAGATTTATCACCCGCATATGGTGTTTGCTTTAGGCCTTGGAACCTAGACTTTAATCATTATCTGTAAGTGTGTTGACTCACAGCCTCTGTTATTAAATCTATGCTGGATAAATGCCTAGAGTTCCAGCTGGCTGTGGCTGTGGCTGCTGTCTCTCTCGGGAGTGTCATTGAGTGGCCACAGACACACTTAGCCCACTCTTTCACTGGAGATTTGTGTTTGAGTGAATTTGTTAATCTGTTGCTAGGTCAGGGTTTGTGGGTTGGACCCCAGCATATTCTAGGCTTATTCATGCGGGAGGAACTAATGTGTACAGCAAACCCCACAATGCATGTTTTCCTATATAATAAACTGGCACATGTACTCCTGAACTTAAAATAAAGTTAAAACATATGTCTATATATATTTTAATACTGACCTCCAGTTCTCTAACTTGTGTATGAGTATTTTAAATTGTGTCATGTACCTTGTGATTGCCCAAGTGTTCACAACTGCCCATGTTTCTCCTTTGCTCTGTCTTGACTAAACTTTAGTCAAGTTACTCTCCTTCTCAAAGTTCAAACTCCCTTGAAATTTGACTTGCTCCAAAGCCTGTTCAAGCACTAAGATGCAGAAAATGCTTTCTCTACAGCTTATTTTGAAATTAACTGCAGAAAGACACATTTTCTGTCAAACTGTACTAATCATAATGTTCACTCACTTCTTGCTCCCTGAACTTCCCTTTATCAGTTTCTGCCAAGTTCTACTCACTCCTTTTTATCAAATAATTATACCATCACATATTATAATTTATAAGGAAATTTCATAGTGCTAAATAAACTTTTGTTTTAGAAAGAAAATCCTCAGTTAAATGTATTTAGACTTGGTTTCACACTTGTTAAAGCCTGTTGATTGTATCACTTTCATGTATGTGTTAGGAGATGAGGATCTTCTTGACACAAGTTGTTCTTTTTTAGAAATTTCACTGTTAAAAAAATATTAAAGTTTGACCCCTGCATATATTTACTGTCCCTCTTGGCAGCTGACTTTCAGAAAATTCTTATGTAGAATTATTTAAATGTCACGATTTTTTGCTACACATTCTCACATCTAACACAATGAGAAAATTTGACAATTCAGTGTGGGGTGAAAAACTGAGGAGATAAAATCAATAGTAAAGAAGAGGAGTGGATACTTTTCTTGTATGTTTCACAACTAAATCTGGACTTAAGGACAGCTAGATACACTGGATTTATTATCTGAATCTTATCTTACTGCATTAGGTAATAAAACGGCCAGTTGTAGAACAAAAAAACAGTAAATATGTCACACAGCACAAAGCTTAACCTGAAAGGGGTCTATTTTTGTGAGTTTGTTTTTTTTCTTTTTTTTTTTTTTTGCTATTCAGCACGTCTCAGTTTGAAGAAAATGTTTCAATAAAGTTTCTGTGCAACAGAGGGTAATTAGGAGAAAATGACCTTGAGGTTTATGCTGCTTTTAAAACAGCCACTTGGCAAATCATTGCAGGCATAAATGTCAGCTTAAGATAGATGTTTATAGGAAAACTGTGAAATGCAATCTATGAATGGAAACTTCATCTTCTGACCGTGTATGGCAAATCTTAGGCCTAAAAGTCACTCTTTATTCTCTCATACTGATGAGCATACAACACCTTTCATGAGAATTAGTAGATGAGTCTGTTAAAAGAACTAGTTTAAAGCTCCCACTTTCAAAATAAGTTCTGCTTTTCTACAAATATATCCTTCAGTCTAAATTTCATATCAAAGAGATTAGTACTCTGAAAATTAATATGTATTTCACTTTTTATATACAATGACATTTTACAATGTGCCTTATACCACAGCCTTTCTAAACAGCATATCTCCTTCAAATGCAACACTTTTCATGACATAATATTTTCATTTTTAAGCCAGTATTTTTGAAAAGTAATAATGGCAATTTCTGTCTAAAACAATAACACTTTTTTGTTGATCATAGTTTTAATCTCACAATATTGGTGTAACATATGTGTTGTAGGGAGCAATGCTGAAAGTGTTTCTATCACATTTAGTTTTCCCAATCCAACTGGAGTGTCAAGAAACAATTTCCACTGAAACTAAAATGTTCAAATATCTGGTAATTAGACCCTGATCTCTATTACCTATAGAGAGTAACGTGAATTGAGATATGATTAATATCACCTACATCAGACTTCTTATTTATGATTTTTAAAAAACGTACCCCTGAAACATGGTAGATTTAGTGAATGCATTTTCATTGTGAAGAAATATGAAACAACCCTCTGGTGGAAATACGTTAGAGTACTATTAATGACATGGGCTGATAGTATGATAAAGTGGGATTTCAGAAAGAATTTGAGTGTAGGAATCAGAACACTGTAATTGCAATCTTAGAAATAAATCACTAGTTGCAGGACTGGTAATGTTGCCTACTTTCCACACCATTGCTATGAGGATGAATAAAGACTAATTTGAGTTAATGCGATTTAAAACCAAGGTATATCACATTGAAATGGGAAAGTTCCCTGATCCCCCTCACAGGAGGTGCGACAGGAATGTGGCTCATCTGTTCTGTTGCCCCTCGAAGGGGAGCATGCAGATGGGCAAGTGTAAAGGCCAGGGTGAGTGCTTTGAGCTCCATCCCTGTAGCCATGTCTAGGGGTGGGTGCCTGAAAACCCAGTGTTAGAAAGTTTTTTCAGCTTTGCCGCCCGCAGAAGGCTTGAGTGTTAAACAGCTCAATGAACCCTCTGCCTTTTCACAAGTGCAGAGGGCCAGGGTGACAACTTTCTGTAATCCAAGCTCTTGTCCAGAGTCCTGGAAAAATGGGTCACACACAGACTGGAAGGATGAATGAGAGGTGGAGTGATGGAGGTGGTTTTCAGTGGGATGGATGGGGAGCCAGAATGGGGGATGGAGTGGGAAAGTGATCTTCTACTGGAGTTTACCCACCCAGCGGCCGGTCTCCTCTCCCACTGCCCCCAACTGAACTCCCCTGGGCATTCAAGTGTTTCTCCTCTTCTTTCTTTCTCTGCCCAACATTCCACTGTCTGACTGCTGGTCTGCTGCTGATCTGTTTCTGGAGCCAGGAGTTTGTGGTTTATATGGGTGCAGGATAGGGGACTTGGTGGCCCAAAAGACAACTTTTTTGGTGTGAAAACAGGAATGCCTGTGAGGGCTGCAGGTCTTCAGGCTTGAGGTTGGGGCCTTTGCTGGGGAGGCACCCTCTTCTACCCAGTATTTCCCTAGTAGAAAGATAAAATAATTATAATGATAACAGGAATAACAATTAATATAGATAAATCATGATGAAGCTTTTAATACAAATACATTTTAAATATTTGACAAAATAAATGCATTGAAATTGATCATTGTACTGTATATAAGAAAATATTAGTGCTTTTTTGGAAATATACATTGAAATATTTAGAATAATTGATGTATTTAAATTACTTTCAAATTGTTTATGATAAAGCAATTCAGAAAAATATTAGCAACCAGTAATCTGGGTAATGGTTACATGAGGCTCTTTGTACTATTCTTACAACTTCACTGTAAATATGACAATATTCTAAATAGAAATTGAGGAAAATCTTACGGTGCAATTTGTCACATCAATAGACTAAATAATTTCAAGAAGGTCAGAATAAAAGGATTTGATAAAATTCAAGTGCACTCATGATTTAGAACTCAGAAAAAGAGTAGAAGGGCATATCTGTAGCCTGATAAAAAGTATCTAAAAAACATATTCACATACTTTAATACTTTATTATGCTTTACATACAATATAACATATTCATTTCAAGTATAAGTTGAGATTTGACATCCGTGTAAGTCCTATGTAATCACCAGCACAATCAAGAAATAGTATATTGCTATTGTCCCACATAAATTCCCTGATTCTCTTTTGCACTTGATTTCTACCAACCACACCCTCCCCCTAGACAAAGACTAATATTCTTTCTGCCACTATTGATTAGTTTCCATTTCTATTGCTTCATATAACCAGTTTCATATAGTTTGAGATCTTTAGGTCTGGCTTAATTTTAACAGGATAATGTTTTTTGAGACCATCTGAGGTTTTTGCAGTTTGCTTGAGACTCATCAAAGTTGTTGCAGTTTATTTCTTTTTGTTGCTGACATATTTCCACTTCTTGGGTAAATACCTAAAAGGAGAATCAATAGGTCATAAAAGTCTATGTTTAACTTAGAAGAAACTGTCAAAATATTATCTGAAAGGATCATACTATTTATAGTTCCTCCAGCAATGGATAAGAGTTTATCTACTTCCTCTGCAATATTTGGTATTGCAGAGGAAGTAGATAAATCATGCGATAAATGATTTTCATCATTTTAGTGGGTGCAAATTTGTATCATATTTGTTTTCCATTGCATTTTCTGTGATGCCAAATGATGTTGAGAGTCTTTGCTTGTGCTTGTTGACCATTCTTAAATTTTTCTTTCTGAAATGACTTTTAGAATCTTTTACTATTTTCTGTACTTTTTTGCTATTTTCAAGTCTTTTGCTGTTTTGCTGTCTTTCTTATTGTTATTGGTTCTAAATAATTTTTTCTGTATATAGTTATAAGCTTTTTATCAAATACATATATAAAATAGTTTCTTCTAGGTTGTAGCTAGAATTTTTGTTCTCTTAAAGATGTCTTTAATAGAACAGATAATTTAATTTTGATAGAGGGAAATATTTCCTTTCTAATGGTTTATACTTCTTGTGTACTATTTTAATCATCTTTGGCTGTTCCAAATATGTAAAACATTTGTTTGTTATATATTTTGAATCAATGATTGTATAGAGCAGTGGTCTTCAATCTTTTTGGCAATATACACACATAAAGGATTGAAGAGAATATAATGAAGAAATGCATGCCAATAAATATGAAAAAGATAAAGTGAAAAAGTTTATAGAAAATTATGTACTACAAATGGTCATTCAACAAGTAGATAATCTGAGTAGCCCTATAGTAAAGAAAGATGTTGTATTTATGTTTGAAAATTCAGACAAAAAACAAAATCTAGGAACAGATGACTTCATTGGTGAAGTCGATCAAATGTTTAAGAAAGAAGTAATGCCAATTATACAACCTTTTCCAAAAAAGCAGAACAAACGCTTCTCAACATTGACGTCCTTCATAATATTGAAGAGGTTTAATTGGAATAGGTGTTAATTTTTCTTTGCAAATGTTCTTCCTATATCTATTGAGAGGATTATATGTTAACTCTTTTTTATTCTTTTAGCAGAGATAAACATGGTTTTATTTTTGAATATTAACTTCAATTTCAATTGCAACTTCAATTTCAATATAAAAAAATCAACATGACATTTTATGCTGTAATACTCATACTTAAATTTGGACCAATAATAATTGCTATATTCTGAAAAGAATTTTTTAGAACATCAATAAATAAAATGAATTAAATGGCCTTGCAAATAAAATAAGGATAATTAAAAATTAATTAAATATTTATCAAGCAAAGTGTGAATACTCTCTGTACAAATAGAATTTTTTTTTCCTTCGGAGAAATTTTAGTGCATAATGGCCTATTTTTTAAAGATTTTTTTTATCTGACCAAACCACATTCAGGGTGGTACAAGGAAAGAAGTTATATTGGGGGTTAAATTATCTTAATATTTGGAACCAGACAGTAGTTAACAGGTTTTAATTTTTAGATGAATCATAGAAGCACATAGGCTATTTGGAAATACAGCTTTTCTATTTTTACATGCTACCTTGATTTTGAAGAATGATGTCTGACATTTGTTAATTTAGTTGCTTATATATTTAGCTCATAAGCATTTATTGAAAGATTACTAATGTTCTATCCTTGGGATAAACTTTGGAGATATAACAGTAAATAAGAAAGACATAATTACTACCTTTCCACAGACTAATTTAGAGAGTTGGAGAAGATCATAAGAAAAAGATAAAATACAAAGTGTCACTGATGCTATTATAAACAGGCAGATAGGCTGGGCATGACCGCTCATGCCTGTAATCCTAGCACTTTGGGAGGCTGAAGCAGGTGGATTGCCTGAGCCCAGGAGTTCAAGACCAGTCTGGGCAATATAGTGAGACTCTGTCTCTATTAAGAATACAAAAATTAGCTGGGTACAGTGGCTCATGCCTGGAATTTTAGCTGTTCAGGGGGCTGAGGTGGGAGGATTGCTTGAGCCCAGAGGCTGAGGCTTCAGTGAGCCAAGATTGCACCACTGCACTGGGTGACAGAGTGAGATCTTGTATCAAAACAAACAAACAAACAACAACAAAAAAAAACAGCTATAAAAGCACATGATAGGGACATTTAATTCAAACATAAATTTTGGTGAAGGAACTGCATTTTGGCTTAGTTTTGAGGGATGACTGATATTAGCCTGGTTGCTGGAGCTTGTACATGGAAGAAAGAACAGTCAGACAGAAAAACAGCAAGTTTTAAATGAGACACAGAGCATTTGAAGAAATAAAAATCACAAAATTTAAAATAAAATGTTCTTATGGATGTAGCATGGACTCTGAAACCTTAGGAGGCAGTTGGAGGAAACTCAAGATATGTAGAATGTAGTAGAAGCAGAAATGGTTAAAAATGGTGTTTGACAAATGTCACTAGTTGGATATGAGTGTAGAGGGTAGGACAGCCTCAAGGATGACATTCATTGCTTTAGCCTTAGAAGCTGGGTTAATTAGAGATACCATCTGAAGAGGATAAGTTTCATTTTGGGCATAGTGACTTCGAGGAGCTTATGATACACCTGTGATTGGTGGTTAGGCATATGAGTCTGAGTGAAGGAGGAGACTGAGCAGGATATAAAGACTTGACATCATCAACATTTAGGTAGACAATGCAGTTGTGAAAATTAGTAATTTCACTAGAAGGAAACACAAAGAAGAAACTTGAATGTCTATATTTTAGAGCACAGAACTTGATTGTTATTTCAAAGTATGTTAGTTACTAGCCACAGGATTTAGAGTAAATTATGTGACTTGTTAGGGCCTCACAGTTATCATCCGTAAAATGCAGGGTCTGAGCACTATAATAGAACATATAGCTCTAATATACAGTGAATCCAACACTGTTTCAGCCTATTGTTTTAGATAGTCAACACAAAAGTTATATATACAACTATCCTTTGATATTCATGGAGGAATTGGGTCCAGGACCCCCTTTTACATATGGATATCTAAATCCATGGATGCTTGTAATGGCATAGTATTTGCATATAACCTTCACTCATCCTTCCATAAACTTCAAATAATAACTAGATAACATATAACACTTAATGCAATGTAAATGCTATATAAATGTTGTTATTATGATTGTTTTTTATTTGTATTACTTTTTATTGTTGTGTTATTATTTTTGTAGTTTTTTTTTTTTTCTTTTTGGAATGTGTTCAATTCATGATTGGTTGAACCCACAGATACGGAACCCTCAGATATGGAGAGCTAAATGTGTATCCACAGCGGCTAAATGTATAGCCACAGCAGCTTGGCTTGGCTACATCTGGTCTGAGAATTTTATAGTCCTACTGCTACTATATGTTTAATAATGTTGCCTTTATAGCTAAGGAATACTGAAACAATTGTTTGCCATTCCCTATAATTGGTCCAATATGTAGTTGAAAGAGCATGCATTTATCAATTACTTGTTTTGTGCTGGACACTTACCAGAAAGATTGGTCAGTTTAAGAGAGCTACAACATTTTTTAATTTCTATATTGATATATTATTCATCTTTTCCTAGATTCAGCACTTGAGGTTTGTAAACATAGTAAAAGGCAAACAAATATAATATACTTTTCAAAATATATCTCATATTATTCACATTAGAATTAATGGTTCTCAACAAAATTCAGTTAGTTAATAGTAGCGAGGGTTAAATTTGAGCTAGTTCCACAGGAGCGAAGGCCTGGTAATCAACTTTCAAACCCAATACTTTTTCCAGTGCTATATTCTCTGAAAGAAGGGAACCAAAGAAAACTCCACACTATTCACAAAGTTTAGTTGCTTTTGTAAATGCCATCTGCTTCATCTGTTCAGAAAAATCACTTTCATTATATTTCAAGTCCAAAGTCTCTTTTCTTTGTCTGCGACATTTTTTTTTCTTTATCCAGTGAAAGAATCCACACCAATTTTGTGGTTTTTTTTCTCCTCTTCTCCCTTATAGAATTTTTCATTTTGCCCCATGGAAAGAAGCACAAGAACTATTGGTCAATTGACAATTCTTTCAATTTTACAAGGCACATTTCATTTCTTCCTTTGCAATTTCAAAGAGTTTTGGGGGAGGAGAAAAACCTCCTATTCACAATCAAGATGGCTTTGTTTGAGATAAAAATTTCACCCCGTGAAATATCCTTGCTGAGACTTAATGAATAGTGTTAGTAATGTGGAAGAGGCTCAAGTGGCTAGAAAATTATCAAAACTCTTTTAGTAATCAATAGGCAAATTGTGCTTTAGCCTGAATGACTATTACTAAATTGGCAATTCATCATTTGTTAGCATGTTACAGCTTGTGTAAAAAAATTATTGTAAAACTGGAAGTCTCCCACCTCAAACATCACTGTTACCTAGGTATTTAAAGGATAATGTATGGATAATATTGAGGTAATAGAGAACAGCAATACCTGTTATCTATCTATATCACTAAACATATGTATCTGTAGCTATCTATGTACATGACATTTGAAAAAGGCAAGCTTACAGTAAGTTCTGTATTTTTTATTATAAATAACATAATACTACAAACATTCAAACACAAATAAAATAATAAGATACTTTATCTAAAGCTAATAATTCCTATTATTTTGGCTTCATCTTCCTCCTTTAACATGTATTTGAGAAGATATTAAGTGAATTGCAACAGTTACATAATATTAAAATTATGAAAAATAGTATTAGGGTGCTATAGAGTAATCAACCACAGTTAGGAAGACAGACAAACAGCAAGTTACTAAGATAATTAGCTTCCGTACATCTAATAAGAGTGTGAACTTCATGTGAATTTGTAGATACATGTTTATTTTGTTGCTATAAGCATTTTTAAAATTATTGCCAATTGCATATTTCAATGTTTTGTCACTGAACAAGAATTACTGATTATAAATAAAAGAAATACACACTTAAGCATCAGAGTAGAGTGATCATTATTAAGGTTGTATCAAGAGCATTTTAATTTTGGTGGGTACAAAAATAGAAATTTGGATTACATATTACTACTTTGACCAGCTGTGAAATTTGTTTATTGCATACTTTACTGTTTTAGAAATAATAATGAACTTATGCATAGAAAAGAAGGTATAGTGTTACTTTGTGCTAAAACAAAGAAAGCCTGAATGACACAGTCCCTGTATGTAGTATGATAGGAACAATATTAGTGCATTGAAAGATAGATCAAAGTACGTAGAACTTTAAAAGCAATGGAATAAAACACTTGTAATCCCAGCACTTTGGAAGGTGGTGGTGGGTGGATCACTTGAGGCCAAGAGTTCAAGACCAGGCTGGCCAACATGGTGAATCCTCATCTCTACTAATAAAACACAGAAAAAGAATTAGGTGGCACACAGTTGTAATCACAACTACTCAGGAGGCTGAGACAAGGGAGTCACTTGAATCTGGGAGGTGGAGGTTGCAGTGAACCGAGGTCACACCACTGCACTAGATCATGGGCAACAGAGCGCGACTCTGTTACAAACAAATATAAGCAAGGGAATAAAGAACACAACATCATGCCAGAGAGCTCTTTTTAACTCTTTCTGGGCAGCAACTGTCATTCCACTGTACTTTTATCTTACTCTCATTAACTTTTCGGGCCTTTTGTAGGGACTTGGATGAATCTGGAAGCCATCATTCTCAGCAAACTGACACAAGAACAGAAAACCAAACACCACATGTTCTCACTCATAGGTGGGTGTTGAACAGTGAGAACATACATCTAGTATATAATTAAAAGATGCTAGTTTTAGGCATTCACCCTATTTTATTGAAACTTTGACTTAATGGCACAGTTGCCAAATTGTGCCACAATTAGCATGAGCAGTACTTCACTTGACAAGTTACAGGGAAATGATCAATATTACACTTCCTCCATATAAATGCCTTACAAACAATTGCACAATGCAAATAGATCTCAAATTATCTTTTGGACTTTTAAAATAGGCATTGCTCTTCAAAATATGTTTCTCTTCTGCCATTTGAATCTCATAGTTCTTTTAACTAGTATCGAGTAATCTTGAAATTAAAGAACCCTTTAAGTTTTCCTGAGATTAGTTTTTTTTCCATCAAATTTAAAACTGTAATTTCTAGGAAAGAAAAAATTAATTCTCATGATGTGAGCTCAAAAATAATTCAATATGGTCCCTATAATAGGCAGAATTAAGATTTTTGGTCCTTGGTATACATGCTCCATATAATCCCCTACCTTTCAATGTGGCTGGGACTAAAGAATATGATGGAATATTACTCTCATGTTTAGTCTACTTATCAGTTGACTTTAAGTCAATCGAAAGTGATATTAAGATGAGTCGGCCTTACGTATTCAGGTGAGCCCTTTTCAAGACAGTGAAGTATTAAAGAGATGTTCTCCACATGCCCTAGAAGAAAGCAAATGGCAATGTTTATTATTATTATTTTGAAACAGAGTTTCTTATAAATGGATATTGCTAATAGCTAGAAATAAAGACTTAAGCTTATTAATTTCTGACCTTATCCTTATAATTAATGAAGGAAAATTGCTAACTGATTTATATAATTGTGCAATTTTCCTTTAGTTGATATTTACAATCATGACTTTTTTTTCTTTTTCTTTTTTGAGGCAAAGTCTTGTTTTGTCTCCTAGGCTGGAGTGCAGTGGCGCAATCTCTGATCACTGCAACTTCTGCCTCCAGGTTCAAGTGATTCCCCTTCCTCAGCTTCCCCAAGTCGCTGGAACTACAGGCACACACCATCATGCTGGCCAATTTTTGTATTTTTGGTAGAGATGGGGTTTTGCCATGTTGCCCAGGCTGGTCTTGAACTCCTGACCTCAGGTGATCCACCCACCTTGGCCTCTCAAAATGCTGGGATTATAGGCGTGAGCTGCCACACCCAGCCAATCATGACTTTTTAATGAATGCTTTTTAAAAATTATTCAGGCATATTTAGTCATGTTTTCATGGAATGTTTTAAAATCTCTAATTTGTATTTACTTAGGCTTTCCTCTTATAATCTTAATAGTTTTATGTCTTTGCAGTATTTTAAAATAAATATTTTAGTTTTAGTTATTTTACAGTTACAAAAAAATGACAAAGATAGGACAAAGAGCTCTAATATACACCATACACAGCTTTTTCTATTATTAATTTTTTATGTTTTTATAGTGCATTTATTATAATTAATGAGCAAATAATTCATGATGCATAAGTCAACATTTTATTTGGATTAGTTTTCCTTATGTCTCTTTTTCTGTCCCAGGGCTCTATCCAGCATACGATAATACATGTAATTTTCATGTAGGGTCATTTTAGGGATAAGATTTTCTCACACTTTGCTTGTTGTTGATGACTTTGCCAGTTTTGAAGAGTACTAATTAGATATTTTGTAGAACGTCCCTTAATTTGTACTTGTCAGATATTTTTCTTAGGATTGAACTTGAGTTGTATAGTTATATATGTATATTCATATATATATATACTATAGATGTGTATATATTAAAATAATATATATATTAAATTTTATGAACTTTTTTATAGTTCTTCTATAAGGGATAGCTGGACCAAATCAAGTTTTTCAACTTTTCTGGAAGTATATATCCTATAACCAAGTGAGTATGCTAACCAGGATCAGACACTCAAATCTCTTCAAGGGCCAGATTGATGTAGTAAATATTAAAATTAGAAGCTTATAAAATAATAATAAGTGAAGATAATGCAGGGTATTTTCTTGGTCCCTTCATCAGACTCATAACAGGCTAGTGTTTATTTGGCCTTCCATATTCAACCTATTGTAGGAGAGAGTGAGTACAGGACCCTGCTGGCAGCTCCAGGTACCAGGAGCAAGCTGCTGCCCCATTAGGTACAATTGAGTTGGTGCAGGATACAGCCAGCTACTCTAGGCACCAGCAGGAGCAAGTTTTGTGGGAGACCTGTGGCAGTGCGCAGGTGGGGGTGACTGTGAACCTGAAACCCCACAGAGGCTGTTACAGTGCTCATGTAGTTTCACTGTCCATAAACAACTGTGTGTTAACAGCTCAGTTGGTCCCTTGCCTCATCCCGTGGGGCGGCAGCCCTCCACCAGAGAGGGCGAAGGGCCGGTTTGATAACCTTTTTTGATAACTGCAGTCCGTGGACCCCTAGGTCGTGTCCAGCATTCCAGAAGAATGAAGTCACATGAACACTTGAAGGATGATGAGGGTGGAGAAATTTACTGAGTGGTGTGAATGGCTCTCAGTGGAGAAGGGAGCTGGAGAGGGGGTAGGAAGATCAGGTAGTTCTCTCCAAGTCAAGCCTTCTCTATCTCTTACCAACTGAGTCTGGAGTCTTATAGGCACAGAATAGGGGTTGCAGGGTGGGCCGTAAGCAATTTTAGAAAAGGCAACATTGGATTGGTAAAAAGCCATTATTAAGAAAGAACCAAACCGGAGAGAGTGGGCAAACAGGGATAGAAGTTCTCACTTTGGGCCTGGGTTTCAGGCTACTTTGGCAGTTTCACCAGGGACCATTCCCTGTCTTCTTAGAATTTCTCTGCCTCCTGCTTCTATCAAAGGGTCTTAAGAAAACTAGAGTTTAATCCAACCTAAAGATATTAAATAGCACACAAACAAATAAAGTATCCTCTGTGCTGGTCATATATAAAATTCATTAACAAGATATCCCATCCATGGTTTTCAAATTCAGACCATTCAAATTATGCATGTTAATAACATAGAAATTTAGAATGTCTTATATTTGCATTAATTATTTTCTTCCTTTCTGCTAGTTTGTAATAGCAAACTACTTTAATGGTGAATCACACTTTTATCTCTGAATAACTTCTCCTAAACCCCTTTTCTCCTTATGAGAGCATAAATACTTCAGAGGTGTTTATTTTAGCATGCCTGGAACTAAATTTGGATATACAAATATCAGTGTGTTTTCTTTTACTAACTCCAAAAGATTATGTGGCAAAATGATTATATGAATGTCTATAAGGCGAAAATATACAGTGACAAAATGTTGAGAGATCAAATTCAATTTGAACTGTTCATAACATCCTTTGAAGTGACATGGCTAACATACATTATACAATTGCAGAAATATAAGGATTTGGATTTAAAATTCCAAAGTTAAATTCCAAAATTTTATTTTTATTATTTTCTTAATGGTGAAACTGTTCATTTTGCAATGTGAATTTGATTATGAAGAGGGAGGCCTGAATCATATGCTATGAAAGGAGATGTTACAGTAAGGACATCATGAATTCTTTAAATACTTTCATTCAATATTATTAGATTTAAATTTTCATGTTTACTATCCCCATGGTGATGAACGAGCTTATGATATTCATAAATCAGATTGATCTTTGCTTTACTTACATTTTTCTGTAGGTCCCAGGAACTTCAGCCTATTTGGGGACTCAATTTTAGGAAAATTACTGTTCAAAATGATTTGACAAACTTCCTGCTAAATTTATTATTAGTTTATTATTATTTTGTGTTACTATTGTGAGATAACATAATTTTCTTTGTCATTTTCAATGTTCTATTACTGATAAGGATTAATAATGATTTTATCTATAATTAATTCCCTTGAGTTTTCCAGTAAGACATATCCCCTGCAAATCTGCACAGTAAATGATTTTAAATGCAGTGTAAATTTAAAAATGTTGCCCCTTTATTAGACTGGGATAAGAAATTAAAATGAAAAAATATACCAGCTGAATATCAGTCAAATGATCTAATTTAATAAATCTATTTTACCCAGTGAGAGTTTGTACTCAATGAGGAAAATAAGCATAACATTTATTTTGTTATTTTTGTTTTATTTTGCTTTGAATATGCATCCCAGCTGGACATGGAGGCTCACACCTGTAATCCCAGCACTTTGGGAGGCCAAGGCGTGTGGATCACTTCACATTAGGAATCTGAGACCAGCCTAGCCAAAATGGTGAAACCCTGTCTCTACTAATAGTACAAAAATTAAACAGGCATGGTGGTGGGTGCCTTTAGTTGCCACTACTCCGGAGGCTGAGGCAGGAGAATCACTTGAACTAGGGAAGCAGAGGTTTCAGTGAGCTGAGACTGTGCCACTGCACTCCAGCCTGGGCAAAAGAGCAAGACTTCGTCTCAAAAACAAACAAAAAGAATATGTATCCTGCCTAACAACCAAACACATAAATTAAGATAACACTTTAAAGCAAAGACACATGGTTTGGTGTGTATTGAGACAGAAAAGAAAAATTGGCTTCCATCACCTCTGTGTACAGATTGTGCCCTGCTATGCAATATCCTGTCATTATAGTGCATTTTTTGTGGTCAAGTACTACATTTGAACCTTCCTCAGAAAAGTACAGGCAGAGGGGATTTTTTTTAATCCAATTCCACAAATATGACAAATTAAGTGATAGTGTTTAGGTGTGAAAATGTTGCAGCTTTCAAAAATGCCTTACATAAACTCAAAGGAAAAAGTATACCTTGAGGATGTTGTCGGTCAACAGTAAGTGAGGATTAGTTAAAGGATGGCTGACAGTAGGGATTTCATGGAATTTAACTTGGGATGTGTGCTGACAATAAGAGGATTGGTAATGGATGCTATGGACAGCATACATAGGATACCAACGTGGAAAGAGCAAGAGGTGTTTATTGCCATCTGGGCAGTTACTCATCTCTGAATTTTCTAAATATCTGCCCTATATTTGGCTACCATGTATCTTTATTTCAAGGTAGGCAGAAGGGAAACTAATGAGAAAATTATCTTTGTTTTCCTTTGCACTGAAAATCACAGGCCTTGATGGTGTTCTTATATTTATTAAATATATAGGTATCAAAATAAACATTTACAACAGTCTTTAGATGCCAAACTTCAGGAAACTTATTGAAATAATTTTTCTGACTTCTACCCAGATTACAGAAAGCTTCCACTGAGGCAAACACCAACCAGATGGTGGTATAAAGAATAACTAAGCATTTGCATCAGGGAACTTCCACATTCAGAATAATGCATACCGAAAATACACATCAAATGGTTGTTATATAACACTCTGTTCCTTTGCAACACTAACAAATGAGTTGCGAAACTAAAAATGGAAACAGTTCCACATTTGCTTTGGTGTCCTGATGAAAGTGTTGTCAGATGTGTGAAACCTTGTTTTCTGTGAGGACCAAAATAATCTTGCACCTTTTCGTTCTGCACTTGATAGTGAAACTCACTTATGAGCATTTTAGCTTGGTAGCTCACCAGTGACATATTACAGGGGTTTTGAGCTATTAGGAAACTTAACAATTTTTAGATGGTTGAGTTCCAGTGTGCTTTCCATTACATGGAACTGCCACTACTTGTTGCAAGCATATTGGTTCACAATACATTTGAAATGAGCATTTGAAATAAAGTCATCTAACGATGGCATTTCAAAAGAATACCTTTTTTTTTTTTTACTTTTCTTTCTTTTTTTCTTTTTATTTTTTTGAGATGGAGTTTCACTGTGTCACCCAGGCTGGAGTACAGTGGCATGATCTCGACTCACTGCAACCTCCACCTCCCGGGTTCAAGCGACTCTCCTGCCTCAGCCTCCCAAGTAGCTGGGATTACAGACATACATCACCATGCTTGGCAAATTTTTGCTTTTTTTTTTTTTTTTTTTAGTAGAAATGGGGTTTCACCATGCTGACCAGGCTAGTCTCAAACTCCTGACCTCAGGTGATCCACTGCCTTGACCTCCCAAAGTGCTGGGATTACAGGCGGGAGCCACTGTGCCCAGCCACATCTTTCGTTTTCAATGACACATTGGTCAGCTCTTCTTATTTTTTTGTGAGGCTTTCCTGAAGTTTCACTATCATTACTGAATAATATATAATAGGAGCAGAGAAACAAACATTTAGCTCAATTCATATCTGCATTTACTTATAAAAATATATAAATATCTTCAAAGTCAAATTACAAATGGTATGAACAAATCATTTAGAAAACAACCACACTTAGGGGAACTTTTATTTTTTTCAAGCCATTCTCATTCAATTTTTTTTGTTGTTGTTAGATGCGCCGATGTATTTGTCATCCAAGAAAGCTCATCAGCCATTTTCTCCAAGAAGACTATTCAATAAAAGGAATCAAATACAACTTTCCACTGAATGTGCCTAGTTTTATGGTTCAGTATTTTTATTCTCCTGATTCAAGAAGAGCTTGCTATTACCTCATATGAATCTAGGTTTGACTTTATATTGCATCAGGGTTTCTACTGAAAAATCAAGATCCAAACTTATTTCTGACATACTAGTATGTAACAATGGATGCATGGCAAATTTCTTTCCAGAATTATTATTAAATGTGAAACAACTACCCAGAAACGTTAACCCTATGTTGCGTGGCATTTTTTGGGAGTCCTGAATGTAGATGGCTCCACTAGCAGTCAAAAAAAGACCATTTTAGAAAGTGACTCCAATATGTGACCAACTCTTCATTTCCATGGCTTTTTTCCAGTTATATCCCATGCTCAAAACACCCGTAGAATCGCATTTCCTACAAGGTTGCTGACTTATCTCATGACAAACTTCTCCCTTGGAGCTAAGGATTTCCCATTTCTGTGTACTTTATAAGAAAGGGAGATATAAAATCAGAATAAGATATTATCTGGATGAAATGGAGATAATATGCTGTCTTTCCTTAGCCATGTGTCATGAAAATATGCTTTGTTTTAAAATGTGGGAAGCAGTGCCTGCTGATGCAATTACATGGGCATTAAATGAAAAGATGAACACACCAACCTAGTGGACGGCTCTTCCGAATAGATGCTAATGTATATCACTAAAGTTCTTACAGCTGTGACAGGAAATAAAATTTCACAAGAAGGGAATGTATATATTCAAAAATATGTTTAAGGGAAAACTTTCAGGAGCATTCCATGAACAATTATAAAAATGGAAGTGAATGAGTATACAGAGAAAGAACAAGATGAGAGAAAAAGAATAAGGACAGAATGATATTTTATACCTCAAAAGTAAAATATGAATAAAAAAGGAAAAAGAGCAAATAGTGTAATTTGTAATGCAAAAACAAAATGTCAGGGAGAATGTGAAGAGGTTACTGAATCTGGAGATTGTATAATTGCAAATTTTAAAAATTCAATATATTTCAACAGAATAAGGAGACGAGAGAAGCTGTAGTGGATCAAAGAGTGAATAAGAAATGAAAAACTAGAAGGAATATTTATTTTACCATTACAAGGAGAAGATGATAAGGAGAGATTACAGATGCCTGTAGAAGTGAGAAACGTAAGAAAGAATTAAGACTGTATGAAGAAACATAAAAGGATCGATAAAGTTTATATTGAAAACAAAGTGGAAGAGAGGCAGATACAAGCACACACACACACACACACACACACACACACACACATATATATATATATATATACACACACATACATATATGGTATTAGGCACCGAAGCATGCAGTAATGTAAAATAAAACAGCCAGAAATCGTTACCTAACATGACTTTTTCTTTTCTTTTCTTTCTTTTTTTTTTGAAATGGATTTTCACTCTTGTTCCCCAGACTGGAGTGCAATGGTGCAATCTCAGCTCACAACAATCTCTACCTCCTGGATTCAAACAATTCTGCTTTAGCCTCCTGAGTAGCAGGGATTACAGGCATGTGCCACCATGCCTGGCTAATTTTGTATTTTTAGTAGAGACGGGGTGTCTCCATGTTGGTCAGGCTGGTCTCAAACTCCTGAACTATCAGGTGATCCGCCTGCCTTGACCTCCCAAAGTTCTGGGATTACAGGTGTGAGCCACTGTGCCTGGCCCTAATATGACTTTTGAAAGAATTTAAGTTTTAGGTAGAAAGAAGGGAGTGGGGGCCCTAAAAGCACAGGAAGGGTTATTTACCTTGAACCCAAGGTAGACTCTTCTGAATTTGAAACTGATGTAATTAAGAATAAAAACAAGGAGTTGAAAGTGGGAGCTATGATACATAAGGGATGTCATACATAATATACTCAGGTTCTTCATATGTGGACCCCATATTTTTGCTTACAGTAATGAACAAACTTTGAAAAAGGAGTAAAATTTGAAACTTCTGTGATGGAAAATGCTCAAAAGACTAGAAAATGATATCTTTCAGACTATTTCCTACATTGCAATTTCGGTGACCCAAGTTACTGAGTATCAGGGCAACTCAGTACTCACAGTACAGGCATTTACTAGATTTTATCCCCAGCTCTCCTGCTTGTTGCAGGCTATTAATTTAGAAGGAGACAAGAAATAGGAAACCTATCTGGTTATAGACTTGTATTAACAGTGGTTTTTGGTCCACTTAGGAGAAGAGATGAGAAACTGATGATACATTCATTTAAAGGTTTATTTGATTGTTTCATGTTTCTATTTTAAATAATTGAGTGCTGCTTCTAGAGGTCAGTACATATTAAACAAATGTAATATTAGAAACTAAAAACAGAGGGGTTTCTGTATTTTATCTATCTTTGACATTGTTGTTTAACCAACTGAGATATAAGCCTCTTGCTCATAGGAGTAAATGTTATTTAACAAAATGCTTTTGTAGTTAAGCAGTTCTATATATCCTATCTATGCCTTTTCAGAAAAGCTTGTTTTTTTTCATTCATGAGTTAAATGGACTCTGTGTTATTCATAATACCATCATTATTTATTTACTTATTTGTGAAATGTATAGTAACACTTAAACTGACTCTTGCTTTGTAAAACTCAATCACTACCTTTAAAATGAAATTCTGTTCTATTCAAAATGATTTTGGAAACTAAAATACGGTATCTAAAATTGGAAATAGGCCTGGTGTGGTGGCACATACCTGTAATCCCAGGACTTTGGAGGCCAAGGCGGGTAGATCACTAGGTCAGTCAGGAGTTGAAGACCAGCCTGAACCACATGGTGAAACCCCATCACTACTAAAAATACAAAAAAATTAGCTGAGTGTGGTGGCATGGGCCTGTAATCCCAGCTAGTCTTGAGGCTGAGGCAGGAGAATCGCTTGAACCTGGGAGGCAGAGGTTGCAGTGACCCGAGATAGCACCACTGCACTCCAGCCTGGGTGACAGAGTGAGAATCGGTCTCAAAAATAAATAAATAAATAAATAAATAATTGAAATAAACATTTATTGGAATGTAATTCTTTTACAGTAAACATTATACAATAAATAATGACCTTGAAGTTTCTGCATTGTATGAAGCCTTTGAAGCCAATATTGTTGATTGCTTTCTTATATCTCCAGAAAGAGTTTATAATAATAAACTATTTTTAAATATAGCAAAGAATTAGAATGTATGCAATAAATTAACCACAATAGTATAAAAAGTTATACTGTACTAGTTCAGTAGCAGTTGGATTATATTACTTTGAAACTTTTGATAAGAAGGGGCAATGTTTCAAACTTTAGTCAGCATTTAGATGCTGCAAATGGAACTAAGTATATAATCTTCTAAACATGCACAATGTGAATGTACTTAACTGAACTGTACATCTAAAAATGGTTAAAATGGAAGTAGGTTCAAAATGGCTGACGAGTTATCTGGTACACGCCTCCTCCACATAGAAGAACTGAAATAGCAAGTACATAACTACTCTTCGAATAGATCACTTAAGAGAGAATCCCTGAATTCAACAAATAAATGACAGGAAATAGTTAAGGTAAAGAAGGAGAGGAAAGTAACACAGCGTGCTCGGTGAGATCAGCTGGAAGTCTGGAGAGGCTCCCCAATGTGAGCAAAAGGTAAGTGAGTAACACTTAGTGGTCCACATTACTATTGTGGACTCCTGCAATGCTAGCCACGAGAGAGCCCCTCAACCCACAAGGGACTTTAGATTAAAATAAGGAGCTGCCTAGAAACTGTGCAAGGGTATGACTTCCTAGAGGAAGCCCATGCTGGGTCCCACATCACCACCTGAGTCTGAAGCAACTATAGCAAGGTTCCATTTTGAGAACTCAGCCTCCATCATACTCTCTTGATCTGGGACTGGACAATACCTGCATCTTCACATCCCTGAAGCACCATTAGAATCCTCTACTTGCAGCCAAGTGCCTCTTCTGGCTGCTGCTGCCAAGTTGGAGCATGAGCCAATGACAGTGACCCTCCTACCTCTAGTAGCAGGACCATCATATACTTAAAAGCACACCAAGGAAGGGGAACCTTATTTATAGCCACCACCTGGGGCTGAAGTATGTAGTCCCCAGCCACCTGTTTACAATTGCTACCACTGAAAGCAACCCTCCCCTCCTAGCAGCAGGGCCGCTGCCCCCATCTAAATATTATGCTGGGAAACTGGGAATCAATTCACTTCTGCTACCACAGCCAGCACCCGTACACACTAGTGGAGGGCCTGAGAACAGGCCCACCTGGCCAGGTTCCACCACCCCTTTTAGCCAAGTACACCAAGTATAAGCCTGGAGATTGTCCTGCCCTATCCACCATTATTAGCACTTGAGTAATCCTCAAAGAGACCTGAATATGTGCCCAGTCAACCTGACATTACTACCATAGCTGGCACTCACACACATGCCACATATAGGCCTGGGGACTAGTTCACTCAGCCCATTGCAGCCACTGCCAGTGCCACTACAGATTGATTAAAACTTGTCCTGCCATTGCTATTGCCATTGCCATGCCACACCCACTGCCCAGGGACTCATGGAATCACTCACCAACCCCACCTCCCATTATCACTGCCAGCAACCAAACAACCCATCTGAAAACCTCAAAAATGGTTAATCTGGACCCACTGACACTGTTGTCAGCATAGTCTACCCTGGGGCTCATAGGTAAGGAAGTTTGGCCTGACACTGACACTAATGGAGCCTGAGGACTTTCCAACTTGGTGTTCTCATCTACTGCACTTCATCACAGCCTTCATTAACAACTATACCCTAAGGCACCGAGGAAATCACAGACACTATTGATTCTGTTTACAGCCCCATAAATCATATGGAGACAATGAAGAATCAAAGCCCAGGTGCCCTATCCAACCAACACCACAGATATATCATCAAGAAAAAGTCCTCACCCAGGAAAGCAAATTCAAATGATTGGATAAAGTGACTATTACCCCAGGTGCAAGAAAAAAGAAAAAGAAATATTATAAATAAATGTAAAGAAATGTAATATAAAAGAAATATAATAATTACCCAACAAAAGATTCCAATGAAAAAATCATTTTATGAAATCCTAGAAAAGAAATTCAAAATAATGGTATTAAAGAAACTCAGTGAGATAACTTGAAAAAAATAAAAGGAAAAACAAAAATAATTCATCATATGAATAAGAAATGTTAAAAAAAAAGAGATCATAAAAAAGAACCACACAGAAATTATTTAATTAAAAGATTCATTGAATAAAATGTAAAATACATTTGAAAGCTTCAACAGTACATCAGATCAAGCAAATGAAAGTATTTCAAAACTAGAAAACAGTCATTTGAAATAACCCAATTAGGTACGTGTAAGAGAACCGCTATGAGATTAACAGCAGATTTCTCAGCAGAAACCACAAGACCAGGACAGAATTGAACAATATATTTAAAGTGCTGAAAGAATAAAAATAACTTCTAAGCTAAGGATATAACACACTGCAAAGTCATCCTTCATAAATGAGAGAAATAGTCTTTCTGAGACAAACAAAGTTGCGGGAATTCATCACCACTAGACTGGACCTATAAGAAATGCTTAAGGGAGTCTGACACTTGGAAGTACAAGGATGATATGTACCATCATGAAAACACATGAAAGTATAAACATCAGTAGTAGAGGAAAACACACAAATGAGGAAGAGAGATACTTCAGGTGTGACCACTACAGAAAACCACCCAACCACAATGATAATAACAGTTAAAGAAAGTGATGAAAGATATACAAAACAATGAAAAATCAATTAATAAAATGACAGGAATAAACACTCATATATCAATAATAACCTTGAATGTATACAGATTAAACTTTTCATATATAATATATAACTCACTGAATGGATTAAAAAACATGATTAAACTATATGCTGCCTAGAAGAACTACATCTCGCCTATAAAGACACATATGAATGGACTAAAAGTAGAGAGACAGAAAAAGACATTCCATGCAAACAGAAACCAAAAGGGAGCAGGAATAGCTATATCTACATCAGATAAATAGTAGAAGGAGTCAAAAAAGTCATTACATAATTATAAACAGATCAATCCCTTGACATCCAGTGACATCCAATGACATACCATTGCAGGAATCTGGGAGGCAGAGGTTGTAGTGAACCAAGATTGTGCCACTGCTTTCCAGCTTGGGCAACAAAGTGAGACTCCGTCTCAAAAAAAAAAAAAAAAAAGAAGCTCCAGTGAGTTTCCTTGCCACTTCCATCATCAAGAATATATCACTTATGAGGTGAAGTGAGGCCCTCCCCAGACATGAGACACTGAATACGCCAATGCCTTGATTTTGAAATTCCAAGACTCCATAACTGTTAGAAATAAATGTGTTGTTTATAAGACAACCAGTTTATGGTACTTCTGTTAAAGCTACCCCAACAGACAGACTCTATCCATCATCTATCTACTATCTATCTTACGTATGTATGTATGTATGTATGTATCTCTCTCTCTCTCTCTCTGTATGTATGTGTCTATCTATATATATGTCATTCATCAGATACCATTATACATGAAACACTTAATTTAATTATAATTCCAGAGAAATATTTTTACTCTGAAAAATATTAACTTTGAAAATCACATCCTTCTTGAACACTTTTGCTGCCTACAACTCTAATTAAAATAAACATCACCCAGCATAGGCTTCTGATTACATATATGCTTATAGTTAAATTAAAGAAATATAGCTACCAAAACTCAGAAAAATTTTAGGCTTTTTTTTTGGTTATAAAATGGCAAAATTGCACCAATGTTTTTAAAACGGGTATGACTACTTACTCCAGGTATGTAAATTATGCACATTTGAATGAAATAATAAAGTATCCATTAACAAACTATCAGTAGAGCCTGGAAAGTGAAGAAATATACTGATGTTTATCTTTATATATAATATATAATTAGGATGCTAATATTATTTTATTATAAATATTAAATGTTAAACTATTTTTCTCTACTACAAAAAGCTACAATTAAATACTTGTCTTTGATATATTAACTTTAATGTAGTCAGATAGCAAAAGTATTATAAGAATCATTGCTGTTGATTTTAAAATTATTATCTTTTTTGAACGTAGAGCTTTAATTTATACTTTGGATCTTGCTTATTTTTGCAGAAAGAATATGGTTTGAATTTATTTATTTGTATTTATTTATGTTTTGAGACAGAGTCTCATTCTTATGCCCAGACTGAAAGGCAGTGGTACTATTTTGGCTCACTGCAACCTCTGCCTTTGGAGTTCAAGAGATTCTCATGCCTCAACCTCCCAAGAAGTTGAAATTATTGGTGTGAGCCACTATATGTGGTTGATTTTTTTATATTTTTAGTATAGATGAAGTTTCGCCATGTTAGTCAGGCTGGTCTAGAACACTTGACCTCAAATGATCCGCCCACCTTGACCTCCCAAAATGGTGGGATTACCGGAGTAAGCCACCACGCCCGGCTGAATTTGTTTTTTAAAAGTTGTTACAAGCAGAAAAATAAATTCACTCATTAATTAGGTTGATAGGTTTTTGAGCAGGAGGTGCTAGAATTTCTTTCTAAAAGTTCAAATTGTTTCTATAACTTCAATATACATATGTTTAAAAACATATTTCATTTATATGTAAAATAAGACAGCCTTTCTCCTGTCTTCTGCTAATCAGTGGTTTTTCCACTCAAGCAAACTTGTATTTATTCTGTAAGAAAATATCTATTCATGGGGAAAAAATCTAGTTCTCCCAATTTTTATTTAATTTGCATTGGTATCTTGAAGTTACTCTGAAATCTATTTTTCTTCTTCACTGTAAATGTCATTTTTCTTCATGCTGCTTGAGTTGCAATTAATGTTAGAAGCATAATGTACATAGAGTAAGAATATCAAAAAATATTTCTTTTGACTATGAATTTAAGTTCAGAAGAAAAGGACAGATCAGCTAAGCAAAAGAGTAAATCTTGATAGGGAAAGAAATGGAGAGAAGTGGAAGGGATAAGTATTTCTATATACTGCTTTAAAAGAGAAACTAAGGAATAACTGAAGCCTGAAATGCTAATCTAGGTTCAATTTTCTTGAAGCATTTCTTATTTCTAATTCTCGGTGAGAGAACAAGCAACACAATATTAAACACCATGCTGAAAGTCATAATATACAATATTCTATTGAAATTGTGTTAGTGGCTACATACTGCAGAGTCAAAGCTTACATATTTCTGCACTAATAACAAATGACATTAACAGGGTAATATAGCAAATCAAAAATTGATTACAATCAATTTTTACTTAAGATCAAACACAGGTCTCTTTCCTACTGGGAGGTTATTGTTATAAGACAAAACAACTGAAATTATGTCAGTTTCATAATTGTGCTTTTATTCACTTCATGTTTTATTTATGTATGATTTACAACCATAGGTTCTGTTAACTTTGGACCATAAGTTAGCACTAAGTTTTTCTGCTCTGCAGTAGCAAAAATTATAGTGACAGAGAAAGACAGAAGAAGAAAGAAAAGAGGTAGAAGCAGTGGGGGATGGAGAGGCAGAGAATGAAAGAGAGAAAGGAGAGAGAAAAAATCTGAAAAGTAAACCGGAAATATTACTAACTCATATATTTAAGTAATATCATTTAAGGTCATTCTGAATATGCATTATATTCAACAAATATTTATTGAAAATCTTAACATAAAACAATATTTCGTGGAAGGTGAAAGTATTATGTCTGCCCTACAAGGCCTGCATCAGTTCCCTTCCCCAGCACATGGACTGAGATACAAACTCAAAAAACAATCCAATAGTTGATTTTAATTTGTTTAAATGTCTGGTGGGTGGGGAGGAACTTAGAACATAGTGCCAACATAAATTCTCATTGTTCAGAGATAATAGATAAGTTATTTTTGGTCATATACTGAACAACGGTTGAATTAGTAAGTCTTTCACTTTTTAAGAAATCTTGGAGGCCTGGCAAGGTGGCTCATGCCTGTAATCCCACCACTTTGGCAGGCCAACATAGGTAGATCACCTGAGGTCAGGAGTTCAAGATCAGCCTGGCCAACATGATGAAACTCCATCTCTACTATAAGCACAAAAATTAGCAGGGCATGGGGGTGCATGGCGGTGCATGGCTATAGTTCCAGGTACTTGGTAGCTGAGGCAGGAGAAATGCTTGAACCCGGGAGGCAGAGGCTACACTGAGCTGAGATCGCGCCTTTGCACTCCAGCCTGGGTAACAAAGCGAGACTCCATCTCAAAAAATAAAAAGAAAGAAATCTGGGAATCACTTTTTGTGATTTCTCTTTCATTACTTTATAATTTTAGTGTAGTAATTATTTTAGCGTGGTAAAATATACGTAGTATAAAATGTACCATTTAATCATTTTTAAGTGTACAGTTCAGTGGTATTAGGTATGTTCACAATGTTGTGCAGCCAACCTCCAGAACACTTTTTATATTTAAGCTCCATGTTCATTAAACTCATTATATCAATCTGTGCTAACTACACAGTTACCCCCCATTTCCCTACTAACTGCTCTTAGCTGTGGTCCTCCCTTATCTGTGGCTTTAACTTCCTGTTGTTTCAATACTTGCAGTCAACTGTGGTCCAAAAATATTAAATGGAAATTTCCCAAAATAAAAAATTCATAAGTTTTTAACTGTGTGCTATTCTAAATAGTGGAATGAAGCCTCATGCACTATATATTCAGAATCTGTGATATCTGGTGAATATATAATTCTTAAATATATTTGGTGAATTGACTTCTATATTATGTATATAATAAAAACATATAATAACCTTTTTTCTTATAACAGTTTTTGACTTCAAGTCTACTTTATATCTTTGTAAATACATTTCTGCTCTCTTTGGTTATAATTTACACAGAATATCTTTTTTCATTCTATCACTTTCAACTATTTATGTTCTTAAATCTAAAGTGAGTCTCTTGTAGTCACACATAGTTGAGCTCTATTGTTTGTTTCATCCATGTTGTCAAATCTATGCCTTTTGATTGAAAAGTTTAACCCACTTACATTTAAAGTGATTAACTGATGGGAAGGGAGCTACTATGCACATTTTGTTTAGTGTTTTCTGTATGTTATATATATTTTTTGCCTCTCGTTTCCTCCTATACTGCATCTTTTTGGTTTAGTTGAGTTATATAATGGCACATTTTGACTCCTTTCATATTTCCTTTGGCATATACTCTATGTATATTTTCTTTTGGATTACCTTAGAAATTTCATATAACATCCTAAAGTTATAACAATCTATTTTGACCTGATACCAACTTAAGTTCAACTGCATACAAAAACTACTCTTTTATAGCTCCACCCCTCACATTTTATGTTATTGGTGTCACAAATTACATTTTTATATACAGTGAAACACTTGGTGACCATTTATATTTACTTTGTACAATTTTGTGTTTAAAATCATGTAGATGAATAAAAGGTTAAATTATAAGCCATATTCAAATTATTATTTGTTTTTGTGTTTGTCCATGTATTTTTCTTTACTGGAAAGCTTTAATATTTTTGTATAAATTCAAGTTACTAATTAGTCTTCTTTCTTTCTAACGTAAAGGATTCCCTTTAACACTACTTATAATACACGTACATGGTAATCGGCTCAGCATTTGTTTATCAGGGAATGTTTTAATTTATTTCTCATTTTTGAAGGACAATTTTAAATGCAGAATCCTCAGTTGACAATTCCCTCCACCTTTGCAGCATGTTAACTACATCATTTCACTGTCTTCTTGCCTCTAGGATTTTCTTGAGAAATCCTATGGAGTATTCCTTAGATCTAATGAGTCACTCTTCTCATGCCACTTTCAAGATTCTCTCCTTGACTTTGGTTTCCAACAGTTTGATTATAATACGTGTTGGTATGAGTCTCTTTGAGATCATCCAGCTTGAAGTTCTTTGACCCTCTTGTAGTTGTATATCTATGTCTTTCTTCATATATAAAGTCTTCAGCCATTGCTTTTTAAATAACCCTTTAACCTGTTTTTCTCTCGCTTTTCATTCTGAGACTTTCATAATGTTTATAGTGGTCTGTCTGCTATTTGGTGTTCCATAATGTCTTTAGACTCTGTTTTGTTTCATTTTTTTCTCTTCCAATTTGATAATTATAAACAACTTGTTTTCAAGTGTGCTTATTTTATCTTCTGTCTGTTCAAATCTGACATTGAAATTTTCAAGCAATTGTTTTCATTCATTCATACTTTTCAGGAATTTTGTTCAAATTATTTTGAAAATAATTTCTATTTGTTGATAGTCTCATTTTGCTTATGTATCATTTTCTTGATTTCCATTTGTTACTTACCCATAATTTTTTTAGCTCTTTGGGCATATTTAAGACAGTTCTTTTAAAGTTTTTGTTTAGTAAGTCTGAAGCCTATGAACAGCCATCTCTTCCAGTCTTTGCAGATGAGCTCCATGCAAAGACAATCCTAATTAATCAACGTGATGTCATGGTCTTCTCAGGTCTTTTCTGGGCATGCATCTTCCCTGGGTATATGTCTGTCTTCTTAATCCACTGCTTCTATATATGTGGCTGTTTTTAAATGTCTTTATTTCCTTGTGTCTCACCCCTGCTTCATCTCGGGAATTTTGTTATACTATCATATTCCTAAATCAAACATCTCTTGCACTAGGTGTATGTGGGTCTTTGGCATCCTGTAGTTTTCACAGGCTAGGCCCAGCTGCTTTTCTTGATTTCTCCTAGGCTGAGATCTGAGCTACTGTAGGCCATATGAAATCTGAGTTAGGCTTCACAGAGCCCAATCTCTCAAGTAGCCAGCATACAGGTTTGAATAATGCAAATATTTTCTGTTCTGCTCTCTGCCATTTGCAGAAGAGAATTAGATTGCTGCACTCCCCAAATTGTACCATTTTAAAGAGGAGGTAGGTCATGAATGAATAAAAATATTAAGACATCTCCTGTTGTTTTAAATATGTTTTTTTCTTTATCAGGCATTTGCTTGATTGTAGATTTGGACTGATTTTTAGAGCTCATATAAAGTTATTTTAATCAGCTTTTGTTGTTTATTTAATTTTTGCATTGGGAAGCAAGGGCCTGTAGCTTCCTAGTATGTTATCTGACATCACTCGTTGATCATTACTCTTTAACTGCCATCATTGCTAATCTGATTTTATATTTTCCCATAATGCCCAGTGCATACCTCTATCTTAGACACTACTCACAACTTGAATCTTATCTGTTTTTTTATTTTTTGTCTCTCTTTCCCATTGTGGGTTTTCAGATGAAAGAACCTGAACTTGTCAATAGGGTAGCCACCAGCCACATATGACTACGGCAATGTTATATTATGGTCATGGCAAATGAGGAACTGATATTTTAATATTGTTTAATTGTAATTAACTAAAATTTTAAAATCAATTTTTGGTTCTGATTGGAACATTTTAAGTACATTTGGAGCGACCTGTGTATGTAAATCTATTTTTATATTGTAAATATTATGAAGTCTGAAATTCAGATCAAATTTCCTGATGGACATTTGCTACCAAAATTAAGTTATGCCCTAGGTGTAAAAAAGAGGATATCAAAGAATTTTAGAGAAAAAATAATGTAAAATCATTTTTAACATAGATTATATAAACAATTATTCATTGATGGAGTAAGTTAAATTATTTCACATTTTCTGTTTGCTTTTTTAAAAGTAACTATTAGAAAATTTAAAATTAAATCTAGGCCTCACATAATATTTCTATTAGACAAATTGATCTAGAGCTAGACTTTCATCAAAATTCCAGATTTAATACTTCCTTTTTATGAAATGTTGTAAGTACCAGTCTTTTCTATGTTTGATATATTTTTAATTTATGGCTAATTACCAATTTATTGGATTAGAGTATAAAAACAATAAGTTTTTAAAGCAGTAAGTTAATAGGCAACATGTGAGCAAAAAGCAGAGTTAATGCACAATCAACATATAGACCATTATCTAAGGAAAATAATCCTAAAGATTCTTTCTTCTGGTGGTGAATAAATAATAGTGTTTTTAAGATTTAAACTTTTCCTGATAAAGAATAAAGTTTAGTTAAGGAGAACAAATAAGTCTATGTATTTAAAATTATACTATTGATTGATTATTTATTAGTATTAAAGGGATTTTTATTGCTTCACATCAAATGTCAAATTGCTTATGACATTGTGTCTAAGATAACATTAAAATGGCTATATAAAATAATTATTCAATAATTCTGATTTTTCTAATGTGTGTTTAGATTTTTCAAATATTTGTTTTCTCCTTGATGGAAACTTCCATCTAGATTTTTCTACCAAAAATGCTTTTAGTATTTCTTTAGGTATTTCATATTATACAATATACAGTAGAGAAAGTAGTCACAAGAGACTCTAAACTGTGATTTGAAACATTCATCTTTTCCATATTGGTGAAAACCATCAATACTTCTTCTCATGTTTTGAAAGGGGATCACTGTAATTATTCAAGATACTTTCTATCTCATCATATGCTCTAATCAGTCTGGGGCAGAATTGGAATAAGCCTGAGTATTGTCCAGAATACCAATGTAATTAGACCGTTTCACTTCCAATTTTTAAAACCTCCTCACTGTGGAAGATCCAATAAAACATCTGAAAAAAAATGATAAATATTTGAAGTATGCATTCGTTTGAGTTGACTTGAGAAATTGTCAACTATACCTGCCTGTAAATTATAAACGCAGTTCCTCTCCATCAGGAAATAAGAAAGTAAATGAACAGTGAAAGTGGAAGAGAAGAGTTAAGAAGTGATACAAATACTCCACAGGTAGTTTCAAATAAAATAAATACTTGTAGATAAAGGAAATGCTTTGATAAAGTAAAAGATTCAGAGTTCCATTTCAGTATTGTGTTTTGGGACACTGTTGACACTTCACTCTTGGGGGCAATTTCAGAGGAGATCTTGAAAGAGATTTTGCCACAATCTCTCCATTTGGGCAAAAGAAGCCAGTCAAATATGGGTGGATATGACATAATTCCACTTAAATAAAATCATGAACATTCCAGCAATATTGGTTCTTCCAATCTATGAATGTGAAACATCTTTCCTTTGTATGTGTGTATCCTCTTCAATTTCTTGCATTACTGTTTTACAGATTCCATTGGAGAGATTTTTTACTTCATTGGTTAATTACTAGGCATTTAATTTTATTTGTAGCTATTGTAAATATGGTTATTTCTTGATTTCTTTTTCAGTTTGTTGTTAACATATAGAAATGCCACTTAGTTTTGTATGTTGCTTTTGTGTCCTACAGTGTTACTGTATTTATCAGTTCTACTACTTTTTGTCACGTCTTTAGATTGTCCAGATGTAAAATCTAAAACTACCAGGAACTGACTCCATTTCCACTCCCTGTGCTGTGCTTTAGAGTCTCTCAGTACAGCAACTAACACAATCATAGTGGGACTCTCATGTTTCATCAGCCTTTTAGGTATAACTGAACCCTAATGCCTGACTTCCACTGTCTTAAAAATATTGTTCTATATATTTTATGTTTTGATTTACAGAAAAATTGCAAATGTAGTACAGTTACCATACTTATCCCACATTCATTTCCTCTAATATTAGCTTTACTATAGGATGATACAGATGCTACCATCAATGAACCAGTATTAAAAAATTATTATTAACCCAAGTACACATTTTATTCAAATTTCTTTAGTTTGTACCAATAACATTCTTATTCTGTTCTGGTATTCCACCCAGAATAGCACATTACATTTAGTCATTGTGTTTCCTTAGACTCCTCTTGATGGTGACATGTTTTAAACTGTTTTTACTTTTAATGACCTTGACAGTGTTGCAGAGCACTGGATATGTATTTTATGGAATGCCCCTTTGAAGGAATTTATCTGATTGTTTCCTCTTGATTAGACTTGTGTTACGGGTTTGTGAGTAAGAACACAGAGGAAAGTGCAGTTACCATCACATAATATCAAGGTTACATACTTTCAATATGACTTGCCAGTGTTAATGTCAACCTCAACTGCCGGGCTGAGGTCGAATTTCTCAGATTTCTTAATTGTATAATTACACTTTCCCCACCTCCTTTCCATAGTGTATTATTTGGAAGGAAGTCAGTATGTTCAGTCTATACTTAAAGAGTAGGAATTTATGTCCCACCTCTTGAGGGCACGGAATCTGCATAAAATATTTGTAATTCTTCTGCACAAGAAATGTCTCTGTTCACCTATTTATTTACTTATTTAATAACTTATTTATATAATTTTAACTGATGGATGATTGTTTTATAATTTGAGTTGTTTATTCAATATTACAGTATTTATTTTGTTGCTCAAAGTGTTTCAGCTTTGGGATTAAGGGCTCTTTCAGTTGTCCCCTTTTATATAACCTCATTATTGTGGAGTTTTTGTGGGGTTTTGTGTTTGTTTACACTTCTTTAAAATTCTATTACTGTAAGATGCTCCCAGCTCAGTTTGTATGTTGTCTGTCTCAGTTATAGAATGGCACTTCTCCACGAAGTGGTTTCTTTTATTGAGTAATGTTCTCAGAAACCAATGGCTGGGCACTAAGTGTGCTAGTTGTATTTTATTGCAGTTGCTATTATGCTCTCAGCTGAAAGAGCAATGAAATATATGTGAGTATACTTAGCAGTGTATATACATGTATCTACAAATATTTCCATATGTAATTATCTGTATATATGTTGAGCTAAACATGAGCTTATACTGATGCTGCCAACTCTACTGAATTACCATGTAGATAATTATAGTCTCCTCTTTTTGCTTGTGTGTAAATTCCCTTTCCAACAGTGTGAAACCTGGCTCTCACCATCCTTCTTCCACGTGCTTCATTGTTCCATTTTTAGCATATATATATATATATATATATAATTATTAACCCTTACCCCTTTATGAAACAACTTTAGCAAGTAGAGTGCAGTGATTTCATGTACCTCTTTTGTCTTTCATCTTGCAGACTTATTTCCAAAATTACTTCAGTCAGCACATTTTCCCCTATCTCCTTCACTGAGGTTGTACCACTTGTTTATATTACAGTTAGATTTTCTTGCCACATATTGCATTCCATTGTGGATTCTTCTGGTTGTCTAAACACTTTTTTTTTTACAAATATGTATATATTAAGGTTCAATCTTTGTTCTATGGAGTTCATTTAGTTTTGACAAGGGCAAAACTATATCCACAACTGCAATATCAAAGAGGTTAACATCCTAAAATCCCTTTATGTTTGTCTACTCAACCAGCACATTTCACACCCAAACCTCTGGCAATCATTAATTTTTTAATTGCCTGTACAGTTTTGATTTTTTCAGAATGTCTTATAACTGTAATCATATACTAGGTAACATTTTTATATCAAATTTTTTCACTTAACAATATACATTTATAATTTATTTGTGACACTTTGCATTTCAATAACCTGTTTCTTTTTATCATTAAGTAATATTTCATTGTATGGATGAACCATCATTTCTTTATACCTATAGAAGTGCAGTTTTGTTGCTTTTAGTTTTTCACAATGGAAATAAATTATGAACATTCAGTTATAATATAAATAACATGAATATCTGTAATACTCATAATACTTATAAATATTCAACTTAGATATGCATGTAAATTAAGAATAAAGCTGCGATTCACATTTATAGGAAAGTTTTTATGTGGAGAAATTTTCCACATAGATTGAGTAACCACCTTGGAGTGTAATTACTGGATCATGTGGTAAGACTATTTTCAGTTATATAAAAAACTTCTTGCTATAATCTGAATGTTTGTGTCCTTCCAAAATGTACATGTTAAAACCTAGCCCCCAAGGTAATGACGTTAAGAGGTGGGCCTTTGGGAGGTGATTACATCAGGAAAACTCTACCCTCATGAATGGGATTAGTGCCCTTACAAAAGGACTTAAGGAAACTTGTTTGCTCCTTCCATCACATGAAGACACAGCAACAAGGCACCATCTATGAAAAACAGACCCTTACAAAGCATTAAATCTGCTGTCACCTTGATCTTGAACTTCCCAGAACTGTAAACAATATATTTATGATGTTTATAAATTACCCAGTCTATGGTATATTGTTATAGCAGTCCACATGAACCAAGACAGACTGGTAGCAGGAAGTGGGGTGCTGCCACAAAAAATGCCTAGAAATGTGAAAATGGCTTTAGAATTGGGTAATGGGCAGAGACTGGAAAAGTTTGGAAGTGCATGCTAGAGAAACCCCAGATTCCTGTGAACTCAGTGTTAAAGGCAATTCAGGCCAGTTCTCAGAAGAGGAGAGCTGTAGAGAAAGCTTCAAACTTCTTAGAGATTGTCTAAAGGGGTTGTGAATGGAATGCTGACAGACATATATACAGTAAAAGCTGTTCTGATGAGACCTTAAATGGAAATTAAAAAATGAATTTTTAGAAACTGACAAAAAGGCCATCCTTGTTATATGGTGGCAAATAATTTGGCTTCTTGTGTTCCCGTCCTAGTGTTTTGTGGAAGGAGAAAATTAAGAGTGATGAAATTGGATATTTAGTGGAAGAAATGCCTACGAAAGATGTTAAGGATGCCACATGACTTCTCTTGACTGCTTATGTGAGATGCAAGATGAGATAAATAAATTAAAGATGGAATTTGCAATCAAATTTGAATCAAAACTTAAATATTTGGAAAATTCTTAGCCTTAACGTGTTATAAAGAATGAAAAAGCAGGATTAGGAGAGAACACCAATGATGTTACCAGCTGAGCAATTTGATAAGGAGATTAGTATGAATGGAAGACAATAGAGTTATCCCAAAGGCATTTTGAAGATTTCTGCACTGCCAAGCCAATCATAGCCCCATAACACCAGGGCTTTTGTGGAGAAATGATTTCAAAGTTCCTCTCCCTACATTCTGTTACATTCTGTGCTTTGGCTGTCCCAGCTTTAGCTGAAGTGGGTCCAAGTTTGCCTCAGACTGCCTCTCGGGAGAGTACAAGTTGTAAACTTTTACAGCATCCATATGGTGCCAACTCTGCAAGTGCACAGAGTACAAGAGCTGTGAGGACATGGCTGCTGATATGGTTTGGGTGTGTCCCTACCCAAGTTTCATCTTGAATTGTAGCTCCCATAATCCCCAAGTATCATGGGAGAGAACTGGTGGGAGGCGATTGAATAAGGGGCAGGTTTTCTAGTGCTGTTCTGGTGATAGTGAATAAGTCTCATGAGATCTGATGGTTTTGCAAAGGGCAGTTCCCCTGCACATACTCTCTTGCCTTCCACCATGTCAGATGTGCCTTTACTCCGCCTCCACCTTCCACCACGATTGTGAGGCCTCCCCAGCCATGTGGAACTGTTAGTCAATTAAACCTGTTTTTCTTTATAAATTACCTAGTCTCAGGCATTTCTTCACAGCAGTATGAAAATGGACTAAAACAGCTGTTTCCGAGATCCAAGATGGCCGATTAACAACAGCTCAGGGTTGTAGCTCCCAGTGAAAGCGCAGAGAGCGAGTGGACGCCGCACTTTCAGACGAATTCTTGTTGCCCACAGACTAGGAGATTCCTGGCGGAGGAGCCACACGGGTC
>CAUYLG010047263.1:0-15224 GCA_963573385.1 Cacajao melanocephalus | reverse complement strand
TGTTATCCCTCCCCAACCTCCCTACCACCTGCTGTCCCTCCCCTATTCCCCCCCAACAGACCCCAGTGTGTGATGCTCCCCTCCCTGTGTCCATGTGTTCTCATTGTTCAACACCCACCTAAGAGTGAGAACATGCGGTGTTTGATTTTCTGTTCTTGTGTGAGTTTGCTGAGAATGATGGTTTCCAGATTCATTCATACCTACAAAGGACAAGAACTCATCACTTTTTATAGCTGCATAGTATTCTATGATGTATATGTGCCACATTTTCCTAGTCCAGTCTATCATCAATGGGCATTTGGGTTGGTTACAGGTCTTTGCTATTGTAAACAGTGCTGTAATGAACATACATGTGCACGTGTCTTTATAATAGAATGGTTTATAATTCTTTATATACCCAGTAATGGGATTGCTGGATAAAGTTTCTGTGAACATTTTTCAAGGTTCTTTTGTGGACATATTGTTTCTTTTCTCTTAAGCATACACTTAGGAGTGGAATTTTTTGTTCATATAGCAGGTCTATATTTTAAGACCTACAATTAATTGTAATTCAATTGTCTAATTCCATATCCACAGACACTTTCTGAATTAAGTAATTTAGCTAAAAAAATCAACAAATATCAATTGCCTGTAACATAAATATGACAGTAATAGGAATAAAAATTGCTACTATCTATCAGGAATGAGCTCTGTTCCTGAGGATCTTGAATTGTTGTTGAATGTGTAGAAGGCCAGATGAGGAGGAGAAAAGGCCATTCAATAAAACAGTTCCTCCTTTCACACAATAAGAATGTTTCCTGTTTCTTCAAATCTATAAAATACATATATTAATTTGGATAATTTTTCCCAGATTGCAAAGGAAAAAGAGAAATAGTTTTTATGATTCATATGAAATCCAGAGTTTAATTATCATCATTGTCATCACAATTTCCTGATGACTTATCATAGGCTAGTCTTAAAAAGAAACTCATGTGAAACAAGTACATTGCATAACACATGCTAGAGATACAAAATTAAAGATGCTTTAGGATATCAAACCTCAAGTTTTATATAGCCTCAAATTCAAGAATATTCTCCATGTAGTCCCTTTATTCTGCAAGAAAAAGAAGAGGAAATGTAGTCTTCAAAAATCCAAAATTGTTCCATTCTTGTTTGTATTAATATGTAAATTCAGTTTAAGATTGATCATACTCACCAGACGTACTAAAGCATGAGCCTTTATGTGAAATGTCAGTCCTGGTCCTGAGTTTTCTGTGAACTTTAGAGTTACATAATCAGAAGATGAAACCATAATATATTAATCGATCAAAGCTAGATACCTCAGTCTAGATTTGAATGAGCTTAGTGATTTTTATTGCTAAACCAAATTGATAGAACCACTTTTTTTCTAATGTTTTTAAACCAAAACCTTGTAGAAGGTAGATATTACAAGCTGAGACTGGAGATTGAATTGTAACAAAAATATTAGATACAAGAAAAGAGAAAAATGTATATTTCATCTACTCCGTTACTTCAATTTTAATTTACCCCATATATAGCACTGTATTAATTTTAAAACCCTCTGTAATAGGATCTAATATGCTATAAGCGGTTCTGTTGAAAATGTGGATGAGCTTTGAAGGGGACAACGAGCTTCCCTCATCTAATCTAATTTCTCTTCTCTTTATTACCAAAATAGTTGGTGTTTTTTGTAATAAATGATTAAAAGTATAGCAATAAGTATGGAAGTCAGTGAATTATCATACATTGAAAATACCTGGAAGCCAGAAATCTAAAATCAAGATGTTGGCAGGGCCATATTTCCTCCCAAGACTAGGAGAAAATTGTTGTTTGCCTCTTCCAGTTTGATGGCTCCAGGAATTCCTTTGCTTGTAGCCGCGTCACTCCAATCTCTGCTTCCATCTTTGCATGTTATTTTCCTCTGTGCATCTTTTATTGAGGTACTGTCTGTTGGATTTTTGGCTTACCACTATAACTGAAGATAATCTCCTTTTTAGTCCTTAAATTAACTAGAACTGAAAAGACCCTCTTTCAAATTAAGATTACATTGAAAAGTTCCAGGAATTAGAACATGGCCATGACTTTTCTGGGTACTACCATTCACCTCACTACAATCACTATATTAATTTCTAAGATCATGAATTTGTTTTGTCTTTTTATAAATTTTATATAAATAGAATCATACATAACATACCCATTTGTGGGTTTTTAAACTAAATTTTATATATGCAAATTTTTATGATGTTGCTTTAGACTGGGAGCCTACAATGAGTAAATAGGGCCTGATTATTCCACCTTCATCTCTCTTCTTACACACTGCTTTCCAGCTTGTTTGCTGCTAAACTTCTGTTTAGATTATGGCCGGAGGAGAGAAGGGAAAAAAAAATTAGTTACTGTACATGTGTTGTTTATTATCCATCAAGGAATGTAGGGGATGATTACATTCTCTGATGACAATAAAAATAAAATGAACAGGAAAATAGAAAACATAAATCTAAAACCATCAAGAAATATGAATTGTAAGAAACACTATCTTTCAAAAGACAAATGCCATCTTCTACTAGTAAGCATGTAGTAGATATAGATAAATCTACATGCAATGTTCAAGTTTTCATGTGCATACCACTTCCTTAGGTAACATGGTAAAATTTCTAGTAGCTAAACCCAAAAGAGGGATTTCCTGGGATCCTGTACAGATAGATATACACATTTCATCAGAATATCCAATTAGGGGAGTATTGCATGTAATATATAAAGTATATTATATGACAATATTTAATAGTTATGTATATTGGGAAAGAAAGAAAGAAAGGTCTTATTTATAACTTGGATCTTCTCTAAATGAAATAGGAAGAAAAAAGTTACTTTTCCTTTTTACTTAAGCAGCCAATAACAACAACAAAATAACAAAGAATATTATTAAATTAAAGCTAGTGGAATGTAATTCTGGTTGTGAATGTTAAAATATAACATTTTGAGTTGACTGCATCATTTAACAAGAAGCACTGTGGCACAGACATTTTGCTATACATCAAAAATCTATGCTCACTCTTTCAGAACAGAGATACATGTCTCCAAAGGGTCTGTTCAACTATAGACAACACTGTGATTCTCTCATGCATATAGTGTGACTACATCTTTAGTCCTCACCCGTAGAACACAAGGCCTATTAGTGAACATTACTTTCAGAAAAAAAAGGTTTTAGGAATGAGTATTTCTTCCTCATATACTACATCATTCCATTAACTGGTAACAAGAGGACCCAGGGCTTGACAAATTCATAGCAAGCTATATGAAATCCCAGGCATAATATGACAGAAAGATGCTTACATAGGTGCAGATATTTTAAAATGTTATGAGCATAAGAAATACATTTCTTGCTTTTTTAAACTACTGAAATAAGAAGGTATATGTTAGAATCATGCATTGCATTAACTAACACAATATATAAACTTGATTTACTATTTTATTTTGATTTAGGTACATAATATCTGATCTTCACAGACAAGTTTGCTTTGGGCTTCAGAACTGTGGGATTTTAGAAGATTGCATATACTTATAATGAGGAAATTTTCCTGGTATCTATGGAAGCACATTCAATCAAAAACAACAGAATTTTTCTAGTGAAATATATTAATATTCACACTAACTGAAATAAATATTAAAAATAATTTTCTTCCAATTAATGACACATTTCCCACAGAATACGCTTTAGCTTCAAGTTAGATTCACAATTCTGGAATTGCAATGAAGAACTGTAAAATTTGATTTCAATATGTAAATGAGTGGTAGTATCAATATATAATATATTGATAATCTCTTTACAGTCATGTTCCACATAATGGCATTTTGGTCAATGACAGACTACATATATGATGGTGGTCCCATAAGATTGTAATGCTGTGTTTTTACTGTATCTCTCCTGTTATACATATTTAGATACACAAATACCACTGTGTTATAATTGCCTACAGTATTCAGTACAGTAACGTGATATACAGGTTTGCATCCTAGGATCAATAGGCTACATCATATAGCCTAAGTGTATAGTAGGCTATACTGTCTAAGTTTGTTTAAGTACACCCTATGATGTTTGCACAACTACAAAGATCACCTAAGGATGCATTTCTTAAGACATAAGCAAACCAGAAACCAACAGAGTGGGAAAAAATTTTTGCAATCTACCCATCTGACAAAGGGCTACTATCCAGAATCTACAAAAAATGTAAACAAATTTACAAGAAAAAAACAACCAAGTCAAAAAGTTGGCAAAGAATATGAATGGACATTTTTCAAAAGACGACATTTATGTAGTCAACAAATATATGAAGAAAAGCTCGTCATCACTGATCATCGGAGAAATGCAAATCAAAACCACACTGAGATACCGTCTCATGCCAGTTAGAAGGATGGTCATTTAAAAACCAGGAAACAACAGATTCTGGAGAGGATGTGGTGAAATAGGAATGCTATTACACTGTTGTAAATTAGTTCAACCATTGTGGAAGACAGTGTGGTGATTCCTCAAGGATATAAAACTAGAAATACCATTTGACCCAGTAATCCCACTACTTGGTATACATGAAAAGGATAATAAACCCTTTAATCATAAACCACATGCACATGTATATTTATTGCAGCACTGCTTACAATAGCAAAGACTTGGAACCAACCTAAATGCCCATCAATGATAGACTGGATTAAAAAAATGTGACATGTATACACTGTGGAGTACTATGTAGCCACAAAAAAAGGATGAGTTCATGTCTTTTGTAGGAACATGGATGAAACTGGAAACCATCATTCTCAGCAAACTGACACAAGAACAGAAAACCACACACCACATGATCTCACTCATAAGTGGGTGTTGAACAATGAGAACACATGGACACAGGGAGGAGAACATCACACACTGGGGTCTGTCAGGGGATTGGGGTGCTAGGGGAGGAATAGCAGGGGGTGGAGGCATTGGGGAGGGATAGCATTAGGAGAAACACCTAATATAGATGATGGGGATGTGGATGCAGCAAACCACCATGGCATATGTATACCTAGATAATAAACCTTTACAATCTGCACATGTATCCCAACTAAAGTATAATAAAAAGAAAACATTATCCACATTTTTAATCAAAGCACTACTATAGTTTTAAGTTTAAAAATAGTAATTATGTTAAGGGTAACTGGTAATATTGAATAGTAAATTTGTACAATTCATGTAACTTGATTGTCCAAAGTGGTTCTGCATTAGCAAAATGTCAAGATCTGTGAATACCAAAATGCACAACCCACAACCCTTTAAAAAATCACTGGGACTATGAGCTATAATATTTAGAACATATTAATGACTTGCTACAATTGAGAATTATTTAGAAAATCACAATCTAGCAAAAACAGATTCAACCTTTTACAGACGCTAAGATAATGTTTCTCATCATATGTCATTTATGTTTGGAAAGTCTATTTATTGATTTATATATTCTTCTGCCACTTTTAATCACTTGGCATTATGAATTATACAATATAAGGTGAAAGTTCCAGAGTCTAAAAAAATAGCAAATTAATGTCCATTAACTAGAATTTGTGTTTAATATAAATAAATAGAAATGATTCTAGAAACATTAGAATCATCGTTTCTAGAATCAATGATTCTAACGTATGGTAGCATATTACAGCATTGTAGCATAAATTTGATAAATTTCTTGAAGCTTAAAGATGATGCTAAAAATGTTTACACAATTATGATGTTCATGAAGATATAGTGTTAAAAGTTTGTTAACATATAAAAATTGTAATTCTAACCATTACAAATATTAGTAGAAATAGCTTGCAAACCTTCTTTTAACTTCAGGTAGTTAAAAGATTGAACATTGAAAAGGTTAGTAAAGACCTGTATTAGAAAAAAATCTCTTTATACATTCTTATAATTAATTTCAATTCATTTTCTGAATCTGAATATAACAAATTGTCAGCTTCAAGCAATTGCTTATGGACAGACTGAGAACTATCAGTAATACATATTAACAGCCATGATATAGGTATAAGACTCTTCTGTTATATATAAACATGTAACTAAAATAGCTCAGAACAAAATATGACAAGTTCTAGATTATGACCAGTGAAAGAAGAGAGTCCAGAAATTATCATTTGGCAACATATGCTTAAGGGTTTCAATAGTTTTACTACTGGAGAATAGTATGAAGAAGAATTTTTAATCAGTAGCTAAAACATGCAGTTGCATTTAGGGTAAACCAAGTTGATCTGTGTTTAGGCTTCTTGTTTTATAGATATAATATTGTTTTCATTTTGTAATGTGGAATTAAAATTTGCATTAGCAGTTTTATTATTCGAAAACTCCTAAATAAATGCTATGCTCTACACACAGACACACACACACTCACATACACAATCATCCACTGCATAGCAATATTTCTTTCAGTCAGCATCAGACCACATGTACCAAAGTGGTTCTATAAAATTATAATGGAGCTGAGAATTTCCTATTGCCTAGTGATGTCTTACCTGTTGTAATCTTGTAGCACAATTACTTAATTTTAAAAATAAATTAGTGTAGCCTATGTGTACAATGATTCTAAAGTCTACAGTAGTGAGCCAGAATTTCCTAGGCCTTCACAATTATTCACCACTCATTCCCTGACTCACTCTGAGCAACTTCCAATCCTACAAGCTCCATTCATGGTAAGTGTCTTATAAGGATGCACGATTTTAAAAAATATTTTACTCTACATTTACTCAACCTTTTTATGTTTACATATGGTTAGATACACAAATACCTACCATTGTGTTAAAATTGCCTACGGTAACATGGTATACAGATCTGTAGTCTGAAGACAATAGGCTATACCACATAACTTAGGTGTATAATAGGCTGTACTATTTAGGTTTGTGTCAGTACATTCCAAGATGTTTGCACAATGACAAAATCACATAAGGATGCATTTCTCAGAATGCAAGCCTACCATTAAGCAATTCATGCCTCTCTCTCTCTCTCTCTCTATATATATATATATATGTATATATATGTGTGTGTGTGTTATATATAAACACACACACACATATGCATATATTGGAATATTTATAAATGTGCACATGCCTACTATATATGCATATACAGGCATTTATATATGAATATATAATAGACAATACATGAATGTGTGGATATATGTATAGTAGTGTTCATGCATGTATATATATATCACATATGTATATATGTACATATATCACACACATAAATACATGTATACACATACATACATATATAAACTAGTAGACCCTTACAGACATTTGCAGTCAAATTTTTATCACCAGATGTACTGGTTGCTATCTCAAACAATCCTGTCTATGTATGCTATAAGTCATAGGATTAACAGAGATGATGAGTTTTCTCCTTACCATTCACAGGGAAGCCCTTTCATTCCCTCTCTGCTTGATTCAGTTTAATCTGATCAATATGCTAGTTTATTTTATGAACTTTTTTCCTGTTCAGATTGTCCAGATATGTCTTTACTCCATGTCCAGAAATGTTTACCTGTATCAAGCATGTGATAATCAATGACATCCAGGATAGGATATGTCAAGTTTTTTCAACTTCTCAGAAAACTTCCATTTTTGTCTTTAGCCTCTGTGAAAGGAAGTTCCCTTTATACCACCTACTCTGTGCTTTTTCTTTGTCAGTTGGCATAACAACTCATTGTTCTTATTTTCCTGGTACATCCATTTTAATTCTCCTAGAGTTAAAAAGAACTGATCCTTCAAGAAACTCATGATATCTGCATCTGTATCTGGTACTTAGATCAATATTTTTTATCTCATTTAAAATTACCATATAGACTAGTGTATTAGTCAGGATGCTCCAGAGAAGAGAACCAATAGGAGAGACACATGAGAGATAGACACATGGATAGATAGATAAATAGATAATAACTGTCTAGATGGATAGATATTATGAGAAATTGGCTTATGTGATTATGGAGGCTGAAAAATCCCATGATCTGTCTTTTGAAAGCTGGAGGCCCAGGAGAGCTGCTGATGAAGTTCCAGTTCAAATCTGAAGGCCTGAGAACCAAGGGACCCAGTGGTGTGTAAGTTCCAGTACATGTTGAAAGGAAGGTTCAAGAACTGGCGTCTTGGTGGTGTAAAAGCTGGTCCATGTCCTAACCCCTGAGACTCAAGAGATCCAATGTCCTAGGGCAAGAGAAGATGATGTCCCAGCTCAAGCAAAGAGTAAATTTCTTTTTCTTCTTTGTTATATTTGAACCCTCAACGGATGGGCTGATGTTCACACTGAATGACGAGCACAATCTTCTTTACTCAATCTATCAGTTCAAACTTCACAAATACATCCAGAAATAAGGCTTTATCAGTTCTCTGGATATCCCTTAACTCAGGCAATTTGACAAATAAAATAACCATCACAGCTAAGAGAGGGGAAATACTCTTTAGCTTATGAGTACAAAAGAAACAATTCTACTGCATTTTAAGTGTAACTGAGCACAAGCATCAGTCTTATAATTACTTTCTGAAGTTTAATTAATCAAATTTTTTACCTAATCCTTCTTAAAAGGTACCCAAATCACACATTCAGAATTTAGTGTCCAAGTCTTTGGTTAACGAACAGATGTACAGCTCTTATAACCAGGATTATTTCTGGAAATTAAACTTTAATTTTCAAAATATTCCCAATTTACAAAGAATTTATAGAAAACAACATTAAATGCACCAATGGAAAATATTAAATATTAAGTATAAACAATTTTCAAAATAACTCCTTTCTCTGCACTGTTTTTTACTGAGAATGTTTTTAGGAAGATAAATGTATAGCACAAAGATAAAGACAAACATAAAATTATAGCGTGTACACTAAACAAATAAGAATATTTAGTCATCTAATATGCATTATTATATAGGAAAAGTGGTACTTAGTACATAATTTTAACTGCACTTTACGTGAAACTTTACTATGAATTATGTACTCTCTTTTGGTGACAGCAGTATTTTGGTGTAATTAAAACATGTCCCACTAACTCTCATAAAAAAGTATAATATAAATTAGTGAATCTAGAAATTTGAGAGTTATAGATTTGCATTTGAGTATCTGAGGAAAACCAAGGACACCTGTATGAAAAAAATATACCTGTATTCAATGTTGCAAAATACTTTAACTTTTTCATGACTTTAAAAAATCTTATTTTGGAAGCGCTCTAAAAATTCTTGGCACAAACAATGGCCAAAATGTGTTTACTTATATTTTATATCAATTTAAAAATATTTAAAAGAATTATATATAAATAACAGATTATTAATTATATATAATTTATTATAAAATGTGGGTGTTTTTTTTAATTGCCTTTTGCTGGCTATTTATAAAGTTAGTATTTACCATAACATCAGATTTATCAAGTTCTATGTTCTTAATTATAATTCCCATTGGATATTTGATATTTCTTAAATGTAAATTTCTGATCTTTTCTTTCAGGAACATTTTTGGTACTATTATACAGACGCTTGTTACTGTTTTCATCAGTTTTACTGAACATGATGACCCTTTATATTTTAAAAACTTTTTCTGCTCAAGAAATACTCATTTTCATCTATGCTTTGAAAGGTTACATATAAAGAAAAAATATCATTTTATAACATTTTACATAGTTTTCCTTCCATAATAGACACCTTTTCTTTTTTCTTTTTAATTATTCCAGTTCACATTACCATAGGATTGAAAGAATAGAATGTCCTCCATGATGAACATCTGTTACACCACTGATATTTACAGGAAAGGAACTAATGTCTTTCTTGACCTACAATATTAAAGTGTTTTCTAAAAATAACTTGAAAAGCTAAAGTCTCATCCAAATCAGTGCTTCTGGGCTTGTGCATGAGAGGTAGTAATATATACCATCAACCTATTTTTGAATACATTGTGATGGACTAAAATTAAAATTACCAAAAGGATTATTATTAATTTCATGTAATAGAAAAGTATGTTTGCTACACAATGGCCATATGATAATTGTTTTAATTATATGTTTAATTTTTATATCACCTTTCCAAAAAAGTTAATAACTCTGAGAAATGAATTGTGTCTTTTCCCCATATTTTATGATAATCAACTTTATTGCTTCTGTTATGTAAGGTATACAAAGACAGTTTTTGAAATGCTAAGCATCGTTTCTTCTTATATTATGGTCAGTATAATAAAGTTCATGCATAACCTACACAACATTACTTGTAATGAAGAGAAACATTTAATATAGTTTTGAGAAAAATGTTTGGTGATCATAACTCTGACAATAGTCAACTTCCCAGAACTTTAACTGCCATTTCTATACAGCGTGGAATAATTGCCCTTGTATGTCACTATCGACTTTGATGATCATATCGAATAATAAAGTCATTTTGTGTGTGTGTGTGTGTGTATACTTTATATGTATGAATTATCAAAGACTGAATATAAATGGTAATTATCTTTCAACTTATTTCATTTACCTATTTCTATCATGTGCCTTTGGCATGCATTTTGGTTTCACACTGTAAAATCCATAGCTTTCTATATTAAGACCATTTTGGAACAAGAACTACTAATCTGTTTCTAGACTACATGTCCTATATTTTCAATGTTGGTCTGTTTTAACAAGATTCAACTTATTCCTCACATATTTTTGCTAAATGATTTTACTTATGTATAACTAATTTTGGTTCCTACCAAAATTATATGATATTCTATTCCAATCTTGTTGTCAAATCAAAGTCCTTTAAACTTTTCTGGTAATAACTACGTTGGATCACTCTTTTATCTCATTCCTAATTCATTGGAAGTTTGGATATTTGAAATATAATTCAGATAATGAGTGACTAATGCTGGATATGAATAAAGTACTAATACCTAGGTCTTTATTTCTAGATTTTTAAATATATCTCAGAAGAGTATTGGATATTTCTTCCTGATATTATTTTATATACTCATGACTCTGTGATAATTTCCAAATAATCATAATTTTAATAAAATCAAAGTTTATAAAATTTTAATTTTGAAGAATATTACATTTATGCAGACTCTTCTGTAGTAACATCCTTGATATTACAGATATCATTGTTTTAGTTTACTTAGTGGAAATTTATGCCTACATCACACAAGTTACATCTTCTGTCTTACTATCAGATGCATGTAGGAAGATAGGAGTGTATTTATATGCTTATATTTCGTAGACAAATAGAAGTATTGCATAGAAATTCATAGAAGTACATAGAAATGATTTTTAAGAAATCTTTTATGTATGCAAATTGACAATAAATCATTTAAATATATTCCTTAAATGACCACTTATCTAGCTATTTATCAGCCAAAAATTAACCTAATCAGTGGCACACATTCCTTTGTTCTTAGTGCTACTTGTGTATGATATATATCCTGATATTATTTAATACTTTTGGGTATGAATTTTCCATCTCAACATTTTGAATATGTTTCTTACTTCTAATTATAGATGTGTTCCAGTTCAATTAAAATTTTTCTTTAAAAGTTAAATTTTTTTCTACTGTATATGCAGGTATTCAAGATTTCTAACTTGAATTTTATAAACAGTTAATGTGAAAATCAGGACAAAAATGTCCTGATTTTGAAGTATAAAATTAAATGATAGTTTTGATCAAGTCAGTTTAAATCTAATTATCTCTGACTACATATCTCTGTCTACATTTAAATCTCTCTATATTTTCATGTGTGTGTATATACATGTGTCTGTGTATTTTATTATTAATCTCACTAACATTATAATGCAAATATTACCAGTCCACTTATCAAAGGCTGCTCAGCAGCTGTTTGGACTATTAAGGCCACTCAGTTTTCTTATATCAGCTACATGTTCTTATAGAGGTTGACATACTGTCCTAATTTATAAATAAACTTATCAATACTTCAGTTTTTATCTAAATATCTTAAACTTCTTAATGTGTTATCATCATTATAGTTTGCTTTTCAGTGAGATACTGCAGTTTTTATTCTTTTTGGTTGCAACAGTGACTTTGTTTGAATTATAAACAAAGAAAAAACTTACATATTTGGTCTCAGAAATTAGGCTGCCTACTTCAGTGCTTTGGGAGCAGAAATTACCTGAACCTATGTACAAAACATTATATTGAAGAACACCAAACTTAATATTTGAAAATGATTTCTAAATCCATTGGTTGTGAACTATTAGAGCCTATCTAATTAAAGTTTTAGTTAAATTGTATAATGATTAAGAAATATCCATTTTACTTTAATCCTCTTTTCAAGGTTAATAGGGCAAAGTTATTTTTAAATAAAAATTTTGAAAGCAATTGCTCACAGGCACATTCCTCATAATCACAATGCAAGCTAGTTTATTTATAATGCATCAAAGCTACTTCTATTATGTGTTTCCTTCCTAGGGGGTCAAATATTTTAAAGTTGTTACCTTGCTAATCCTCCTAGATTTTTAATTAAAGTAAAATATTGTGCAGATTAAAGCAAAAGGAAAGTAAAATTTATTGTCTTGGTAACAAATATAAAATTCATAACATTTTGCAAGGGCCTTTTTTGTCCATCAAACAGCTGTTTATTTCATCACGTCTTCCATTAGCTCCTTTGCTTATCACTTGGTTTTCAAAAAACAAAGGAAGAAAGAAATAAGCAGAGTTAAACTTCAAAGCATCCCTTCCAATCTTTCTTATTCCTCCTGGCCTCATTGGTCCTCATCCTTATTTTAATCACTTTGTCTGGATGTTGTGTGAGATGGTCTTAAACTATTAAAATGAGGACTTAGTAGCTGAGGACTTAGTAGTGTGCCTGAAGCACTACAAAATTGAAGTCTGGATTGTAGAAATGGATAGCTCTTCAAGTTATGTGTAATTTGCTATTTACCTTATTTCATTCCAGTTGACAATAGTACATCCCAGAAAAATTATATGGCCAAAAATGTGTTTTTCCTTTCTGCAATATATAAGATTATATGAGCTATAGATTAATTAAGTGAAGGAATTGAAACAGGCAGTATACCCGAAAGAGAAAAATATTTCATTCACATTGACTGAAATTTCTTTACTTCCTAAAAACATGTATATGAGTATCTTCTTTAATAACTTATTATTTCTAATTTGGGTATATAGTATGCATAATTCAATATAGTTATACAGTTTTAGTTTCTAAATATCCAAATCAAATATTTTAAATAAATTTACAAGTATGTCAGTAAATTAATTTTTAAAAATAACTCTGAAGACACAGTTCATCTCATTAAGCCTTTCTTTTGGTTAAAGTAAGTAGTGTTTACTTTTACTTTATATCAAGCATTTAGGTAGTAACAGCACTCTTGCCTAACAATTTGAGTGTGTATCCTAATGCATCTGATCTTTCCTTCTTGGTTCAGAAGTGAAAGATAACTCAAGTTATCTTGTTTCTGGAGTGAAAAATAGCTAGAATTTCAGAAAAGAGAATAGACTAGAATCCTTATGGCATTAAAAGGAGCAAAACATGCACTCATTGTAAATTTTTACATGCCTCATTTCTTGGTTATGGATATGCAATTTTTGAATATCAAAGTGCTGTAGCCAAGTTGCTTTTCTAGAGATGACAAAGTCACCAGTCACATGACCATTGATGGGTACATTTTATTTATAAAATTGAAGAGCAAAAACAGAAAGTGGAGGAAAACCGAGCTAGAATTTCAGAAAATAACACTTGAAGACACCTAAAGTAAGGAGGACACTAAGCTACGGGAGGATGTGAATGAGAAGATAGAGAGAACAAGGAAATAAGAGAGGACACAAACAGATGGAAAAACATTCCATGCTCATGGTTAGGAAGAATCATATTGTGAAAATGGTCATACTGCCCAAAGTAATTTAAAGATTCAGTGCTATCCCCATTAAGCTACCTATGACCCTCTTCACAGAAATGGAAAAAAAAAAAAAAACAACACCTTAAACTTCATATGGAACTGAAAGAGAGCCCACATAGCCAAGACAATCCTAAGCAAAAAGAAAAAAGCTGGAGGCATCATGCTACCTGACTTCAAACTATACTACAAGGCTACAGTAATCAAAACAGCATGGTACTGGTACCAAAAGAGATATATAAATGGAACAGAACAGAGGCCTCAGAGGCAATGCCACACATCTACAAACATCTGATCTTTGACAAACTTGACAAAAACAAGACATGGGGAAAGGATTTCCTGTTTAATAAATGGTGATGGGAAAACCGGCTGGCCATGTGCAGAAAACAGAAACTGGACTCCTTCCTGACACCTTACGCTAAAATTAACTCCAGGTGGATTAAAGACTTAAACATAAGACCTAAGACCATAAAAACCCTAGAAGAAAATCTAGGCAAAATCATTCAGGACATAGGCATAGACAAGGACTTCATGACTAAAACACCAAAAGTATTGGCAACAAAAGCCAAAATAGACAAATGGGATCTAATTAAACTCCAGAGCTTCTGTACAGGAAAAGAAATAATCATTAGAGTGAACCAGCAAACAACAGAATGGGAAAAAATTTTTGAAATCTACCCATTTAACAAAGGGCTAATATCCAGAATCTACAGAGAACTAAAACAGATTCACAAGAAAAAACAAACAAACCCATTCAAAAGTGGACAAAGGACATGAACAGACACTTTTTAAAAGAAGACATATATGAGGTCAACAAACATATGAAAAAATGCTCATCATCACTGGTCATTAGAGAAATGCAAATCAAAACCATTTTGAGATACCATCTCACGCCAGTTAGAATGGCGATCATTAAAAACTCTGGAAACAACAGATACTGGAGAGGATGCGGAGAAATAGGAACCCTTTTACACTGTTGGTGGGAGTGTAAACTAGTTCAACCATTGTGGAAGACAGTGTGGAGATTCCTCAAGGACCCAGAAATAGAAATTCCATTTGACCCAGCATTCCCATTACTGGGTATACATCCAAAGGATTATAAATCATTCTGTTATAAAGACACATGCACACATATGTTCACTGTGGCACTGTTTACAATAGCAAAGACCTGTAACCAACCCAAATGCCCATTGATGATAGACTGGACAAGGAAAATGTGGCACATATACACCATGAATACTATGCAGCTATAAAAAACAAAGAGTTTGTGTCCTTTGTAGAGACATGGATGAACCCAGATACCATCATTCTCAGCAAACTGACACAAGAACAGAAAATCAAACACCACAT
>CAUYLG010047262.1:0-77231 GCA_963573385.1 Cacajao melanocephalus | reverse complement strand
ATTGGCACAGCTTTGGCGGGCTAAGGCTGGGCCATGATTGGTTGCTCAGTGTTACCAGGCAGACTGAGGTCTATAGGCGGTCTCCCGGATGTGGAGATCAAGAGGGAGGGGAGAGGTAGAGGTTTTTCTACCAAACACTTTCCATTTTCCATCTGTCCTGCAGGAAAGGGGGTGGTTTGCAAAGGGAGTAGCCTCTGGTCCTTTTGTTACTTAGGCATGGAGAGTTGGAGTTTTCCTTTCGATTTAGTAGTTCTAGGAAGTCAGCGGGAATCGGCCTTAGGTTCCCTGCCTCCAGACCCTATTCTCCTGCCTCAGAATCATACAGTCTTCGTCCTTTTGTTTCTGGCTTATTTCACTTAGCATAATGTCATTGAGGTCCATCTATATTGTAGCATGTATCAGAATTTCATTTCTTTTTAATGCTGAATAATATTCCATTATATATGCAGACCACATTTTGCTTACCTATTCATCTACTGATGGATACTTAGATTGTTTCCACATTTTGACTGTTGTGAATAACGTTGTTATGGACGTGGTGTACAAGTATCTGTTTGGGTCCTTGTTTTTTGATCTTTTGGTTTTGCTGAGTCATATGGTTGTTCCATGCTTACCTCTTTGATGAACCCCCAAACTGTGCATGAAGCAATTTATATGAGGTTGGTACTTAGTGTATTTACCTTCCAAACTGAATTCCTTGAAGGTGGAATGTATCCTATACCTCTTCTTGTATCTCAGGGCCTAGTACTGTGTCTCATGAGAAGTAGATGTTCAATAAATGGTGCAGTGACAGCCGGATGGCCTGAGTAAATGGGAGCATTGAGGTGCTGATAAGCTAGGGTTTTGCATCATCCTATGTCTGGCTGGAATGGAATATGAGGTCCTACTCCAGGCTCCAGCTGTAAGGGTGGTTGGCTGGTGGGTGGGGGCTCCTGGGACTTCTCCAGGCCTCACCTGCCTCTCTGATCCCCCAGCAAGCCACGGAGGAGGAGTTCCAGTTTCTACGCTGCCAGAAATGCCAGGTTGAAGCCAAGTGCCCGAAGCTGCTGCCTTGCCTGCACACGCTGTGCTCGGGATGCCTGGAGGCATCGGGCATGCAGTGCCCTATCTGCCAGGCGCCCTGGCCCCCAGGTGCAGACACGCCCGCACTGGATAACGTCTTTTTCGAGAGTCTGCAGCGGCGCCTGTCCGTGTACCGGCAGATCGTGGACGCACAGGCTGTGTGCACCCGCTGCAAAGAGTCGGCCGACTTCTGGTGCTTTGAGTGCGAACAGCTCCTCTGCGCCAAGTGCTTCGAGGCACACCAGTGGTTCCTCAAGCACGAGGCCCGGCCCCTGGCAGAGCTGCGCAAGCAGTCGGTGCGTGAGTTCCTGGACGGCACCCGCAAGACCAACAACATCTTCTGCTCTAACCCCAACCACCGCACCCCTACGCTGACCAGGTGAGTGGGCCGGCACAGGGTGGGGTGGTGCATCCAAGTGCGAGGTAGAGGGCGAGAGGAGCAAAGATCCAAAGAATCACACAGCTGAGGACAAGGAGCTTCTGGGCCTTGCAACTCAACATGTGGTCTGTAGATATGCAGCATCCGTGGTGATGACCACCATTTATGTTGCCAGTCCTCACGCATAAGGATAGTGAGTTTCCAGTTTCCTCCTGTAATAAATAATGCTGCAGAATCATCTTTGCATCTTTATCCAGTAATTTTTTAGGATAAATTTTTAGAAGTGCCACTGCTGGGTATAGGGGGACGGAAATTCTACATTTGATACATGTTACCAGAAAGCCCTTTAGAAAGTAGAGTGGGATTTTCCATGAGCACTGACACGGAATCTCAGTAAGGCTGGATTCTGGGATCAAACGCAAGTAGTTAGTTTCTGTCTGAAAAGTTGAAACCATTAACACTAGGCAGTCCTGTCTGAGAATGTCTGTATGGGAAAAAAAATCACATCCAGTTATAATTATTTTTATTAAGTATATTTTAATTCAGTTTCGGTTTTTTAATAGGTAATACATTTGTACAGCTCATGAACAAAATTTATAAAAGGAGAGAGAGAGAGAGAGAGAGAGAGCAGCCTTCTGTCCAGCCCCAACTGCCTAATTTCCACCACTTCTCCCTCTTCCCATCCACAGGTAGCTATTGTTACTAGTTTTGAATGTTTCTTCAGAGTTTCTTTATGAATATATAGGCAGGTAGGAGCAGTCTGATCAGATCTTATTTTCCCTCTCTTAGCCAAAAAGGTAGCATAACTATGTGAACTTTTGACTATCACAAATAGATTGTTTATAGGAGGCTCTTCTTGGTGGTTCTTAGGAATCCACTTGCAAAATGAAAGCATTTTCCACCGGTTTTTGACAACTCAGAACTATATACGGCTAACCCACATACCTGCTACACTAAGTGTGGTTTGCTTCCTGCTTTAGGATGAAGTTCCCTCAGTATCAGAATAAGCTCTTCCTCAACAGCTGATATCACTGTATTTCTCAGCTTACTGTAAAGGTTGAGTGGCTTTCCACTTGTTTATTAGCCGTTGTGTTTCTTCGCTTGTGAATGGCTTATTTAGGTCCTTCGCCCGTTGTTGTTTCCTTTGAGAAATTAAGGGACTAATTAAGGAATTCAGGAAAAAAATTCCTTGAAGGAAAGAAATGTATGCTTTTCTTTCGCTCTTACCATTTATGCAGCTTTAGAACTTTCATATTCATTGGATCTTGATTGAAATTGCAATAAATTAGGGAAAATTGGCTTTATCTCTGGTTGTATCTTCTGGATTAAAAAAAAATTTTTTTTAATTTTTTGTTTTTTGTTTTTTTTTGAGATGGAGTCTTGCTCTGTCTCTGTCACCCAGGTTGGAGTGCAGTAGCGTGATCTCAGGTTACTGCAACCTCCACCTCTCTGGGTCCGAGCAATTCTCCTGCTTCAGCCTCCCAAGTATCTGGGATTACAGTTGAATGCCACCACTCCCGGCTAATTTTTTTGTATTTTTAGTAGAGACAGGCTTTCACCATATTGGTCAGGCTGGTTTCCTGACCTCAGGTGATCCACCTGCCTCGGGCTCCCAAAGTTCTGAAATTACAGGCGTGAGCCACCATCTCCAGCCTTATACTAATTTCTTAATGAATTTGTAAGTTTCGTGTTTTGAACATGATAATACAGGCATCCCACAGGATCCATGGGAGATTGGTTCAAATTCATGGATGCTCAAGTCTCTGTTATAAAATGGCATAGTATTTGTATATAACCTCTACACATTCTCCTGTATACTTTATTTTTCATTTTATTTTCATTTTTTGAGACAGGGTCTTGCTCTGTTGCCCTGGCTGGAGTGCAGTGCTGCACTCACCGCAGCCTCAGTCTCCTAGGTTGAAACGGTCCTCCCGCCTCAGCCTCCAGATTATATGAGACTACAGTCATGCACCACCACGCTCGGCTAATTTTTAAATTTTTTGTGGAGACAGGGTTTCACCACATTGCCCAGGCTGGTCTCAAGAACTCTTGGGTGCAAGTGACTCTCCCACAGAGGCCTCTCAAAGTGCTAGGATTACAGGCATAGCCACTGTACCCAGCCCCTCCTGTATACTTTAAATCATCTCTAGATTACTTATAATGCCTAATACAAAGTAAATCCTATATAAAGAGTTGTTTTGCTATATTTTAAAATTCTTTATTGTGGCACTTTTTTTTCTTCTGAATATTATTGATCCAAGGTTTGTTGAATCCACGATGCATAACGTACAGATACTGAAGGCTAATTCATTGTTGTTATTTCCTTTGAAAAATTGTTTAGCATGTAATATATGCTAAATAAACATATACATATAAATTGTTTAGCATAGTGGCTGGCACATTTTAAATACTCAGTAAATGTTAAAGTTCTATATAATTTCTCTGCTCTTGAACAGTTTGAAGAATATAAGAAATTCAGGCTTATAAAAGTTTTTTGGAAAACTATCTGGGAACTGGTGACTTTTTTGTAGTAGATTTTTGAGAACTTTTCCCATTTTTGCCATGGCATTAATCTATCTGTTTTGGCTCTTGTGTGAGAATTTTGGAAAAATTTCCAGTTTATCCTGGGTTATCTTTCATAATTTAAAAATCTCCTCTGTGCCTGTAACTATACCCTTTTTTATTTCTGATGCTGTATATTTGTGGTGTAGTGGTCTTTTCAAAGTATTGTACTTTTAGTCTTTCCTTAGATTGCTTACTGATTTTAATGTTTTCCTCTTTCTGTTTGATAATTTTACTTTTGTCATTTTCTTCCAACTTTTGTCATTATTCATTTTCTAGCTTCTTGAACTTTTAATTCATTTATTTGCAATCTGTATTGTTTAGTAATAATAATTTTTTTGAGATGGAGTCGTGCTCTGTCGCCAGGCTGGGGTGCAGTGGCGCAATCTCGGCTCACTGCAACCTCTGCCTTCTGGGTTCAAGTGATTCTTCCGCCTCAGCCTCCCAAGTAGCTGGGACCACAGGCGCGTGCCACCACTCCTGGCTAATTTTTGTATTTTTAGTAGAGACAGGGTTTCACCATGTTGGCCAGGATGGTCTCATCTCTTGACCTCATGATCTGCCCGCCTCGGCCTCCCAAAGTGCTGGGATTACAGGTGTGAGCCACCGCACCCGGCCATGCCTTTTTTTTTTTTAAACATAGTCTCTCTCTGTTGCCCAGGCTGGAGTGCAGTGGTGCAATCTTGGCTCACTGCAACCTCTGCCTCCTGGGTTCAAGTGATTCTCCTGCCTCAGCCTCCCCAGTAGCTGGGACCACAGGTGCCCACCACCACGCCTGGCTAATTTTTGTATTTTTAGTAGAGATGGGGTTTTACCATGTTGACCAGGCTGATCTCGAACTCCTGGTCTCAAGTGATCCACCCACCTCAGCCTCCCAAAGTTCTGGGATTACAGGCATGAGCCACAGTGCCCAGCCTAATAGTAACTTTTTAAAGGCTTTTTTCTGTATATGGCTTTGGCTGTATGCTATAACTTTTGTAACTTTATTAGTGTTCTCATAGTCAATCATTTCTCAAATACCATTTCAGTCTTTTAAAAAAAAATGTTCTTTTGCTTAAGGTTTGGGTGTTCGAGACCAGCCTGAGCAACATAGCAAGACCTCATCTTTACAAAAAATAAAAAAAATTAGCCAGGCATGGTTGGTGGTACATGCTTGTAGTCCTAGTTATTCAGGAGGTTGAGGCAGGAGGGTTGCTTGAACCTCAGAGTTTGAGCCTGCAGTGAGCTGTGATGGTGCCCCTGCATTCCAACCTGTGCACCAGAGCCAGACCCTGACTCAAAAAAGAAATTTTTTTTCTCTTGAAAAATTTTAGAGAAGAGTGTTCTCTAAAGTTTTCAAGTGGTTTGTGATGTTTGGTTTCTCGTTCTGTCACCCAGGCCGGAAAGTGATGGTGCAGTTTAATATTTGTTGTTAATTTCTGCACTATAGCCAGTTTATACAGTCTGTATGAGTTCTACATCTAAGACTATATTGAGATTTTCTTAGTGGCCTAGGATATTCCTTGGACTCACATATTCCTAGCAATAATTCTTAGAGTTGAAAAACTATATTTGTTGTACAGTACACACATACATATATACATACACAAATATATGTATATAATGTATATATGCACATATTTATATGTATATATCCATATATAGGTATGTTCTAGTGCGTATGTGTGTATATCTCCACTTTATTGAAACTTTCTCCCTTTCCTTCCTTCCATTCTGTTTCACCAGTTCTCTAAATGATAATTATAGAGTGGTAACTTCCCCATTAAAACATATAAATAGGCCGGATGTGATGGCTCCCACCTGTAATCCCAACACTTTGAGAGGCCAAGCCCAGTGGATTGCTTGAGCCCAGGAGTTTGAGGCCAGCCTGGGCAATATAGCAAAAACCCGTCTCTACAAAAATTAGCTGGGCACAGTGGCACATGCCTCTAGTCCCAGCTATTTGGGAGGTTGAGGCATTCCTCGGGGAGGATCACCTGAGCCTGGCAGTTCAAGGATGCAGTGAGCCATGATCACGCCACTGCACTCCAGCCTGGGTGATAGAATGAAACTCTATCTTTAAAATGTGCGCGCACGCATGCACACACACACACACACACACAGACACACAAACTACCACAAAGAGTAGAATATGAATATAACTATTCCTCCAGAGAAAATAAAACATTTAGCATACTTTTTCTTCTTCCGTATTCGCTCTCACTTTCAGATTTAGTTGAAATAATGTGAACTTTTAGTTCCAGATGACTACCAACCTTTTGATGTTTTTCTCTATTGTAAACATCCTTTCTGAATAGGTATGAAGCTTCATGGTCGTATTACAACCCACTTATTAGCCATACCTTAGACTTTAATTGGTTTTATTGCTCATGATAATTTTTCCTATAACTTTTCTTCTCCTTTCTTGAATCATTTAAGGTGATTAATTTTCCATTTGGCAGGAATTCTCCATCAAGTAATTAAAAAAAAATTTCAGAGTTTACTTTCTGAGACCTTAAGTGTCTTAACTTGTATGTCCTTCTTTTGCTGTTATATATGAGGGAAAGTTTAGCTAGGTGTAAAATTCTGAGGTCAAAATCACAGTGTTTTCACTTCAGAATACATAAACATTGCTTCATAAATTTCTAGTCCCTGGTGTTACAGATGAGAAGTCCACTTATTGTCTATTTTTTCTCTGTGAGTAATCTGTTTTTGTTTGCTAAGGGTCTTTATTTATTTTTATTTATTTTATTTTTTAGAGATGGGATCTTGCTCTGTCACCCAGGCTGGAATGCAGTGGTGTAATCAGAGCTTACCACAGCCTCAAACTCCTGGGCTCAAGCGATCCTCCCACCTCCGCCTCCCAAGTAGCCAGTACTATAGGCACCTGCCACCACGCCTGGCTAATAAATGTAGTTGGGTGGTTTTCATTTGTATATTTGTTTGTTTAGAGATGGGGTCTTGCTCTGTTGCCCAGGCTGGAGTACAGTGGTGTGATCACAGCTCACTCTAACCTCGAACTCCTGGGCTCAAGAGATCTGCCAGCTTCAGTCTCCCAGTAGCTAGGACTACAGGTACCTGCTGCCATGCCTAGCTAAGTTTTAAAATTGTGTGTAGAGATAGGGTCTCACTATATTGCCCAGGCTGGTCTAAACTCCTGGCTTCAAGCTATCCTTCTGCCTTAGCCATCCAAAGCACTGGGATTACAGGCTTGATCCTATCCCTTGCCTGCTAAAGATCTTTATATATTTTTTTCTTTTTTCAATAATCTTCTATCACCATTGTTGATCTGAAAAACTCAAGGCTTTCTTCAGTTCAGGGAAACTGTATTCTGCTTTTTAATGTTTTGTATTTGTTTTTGTTTTGAGATATAGTTTCACTCTTGAAATATAGTGGCATGATCTCGGCTCATTGCAACCTTTGCCACCCAGGCTCAAGCAATTCTCATGCCTCAGCCTCCCAAGTAGCTGGGACTACAGGAGTGCACCACTGCACCTGGGTAATTTTTGTATTTTCTTTTTAGTAGAGACAGGGTTTTGCCATATTGGCCAGGCTGGTCTTGAATTTCTGGCCTCAAGTGATCTGTCCTCCTTGGCCTCCCCAGGTGCTGGGGTGGTAGGTGTGAGCCACTGTGCCTGGCCTTAGTTTTCAATGTACTGACAGCCCTTCATTTGTTTATTTTAAAATTTTTTACTACTGTTGTTATATGGATATTGGAACTCCAAGAACATATTTTACATCTTTAAAATTTTTTTCCCCATTAATTCTGTTGCTTTGCCTTTTTCCTCCAGATTCTGAGAGCTCCTCGAATTGGTTTTCTGACTCACCAGCTCATCTTTTTGGAGCCAACTCCATTCTTCTATCTGCCACCTCTGTTGAGTTGTGGGTTTTTTTCCCCCTGGCAATCTTTTTTCTTTAATTGTCAAAAGAGCTTAATATTCTCAGGATGCTTCTTTCTTGGCAGGCTGTTCTTGTTTTTTCAATGTAGTATGTTCTTAAGTCTCCCTGAGAAACACACTTGGCATTTACAGAGGTGTGTGTTTCCTACATGATCCCCTTTTCAGTGGGGCCTGAGAGACTTGCTCACTTTGGCTGCTGACTGTCTTCATGGGTCCTGCGGTCTGTGCTATCTGCTCCCCTGTAAAGGTTGACATCCAGATTGTTCAGTATTTGTAGCTAGCGTGGGCTGGCAGCATTGTGTAAAGCACAATTTACACCCCACACTCAATCCCTGCAGTGGAACAGGACTGCTCCCCGTGAGCCCCAGAGGGTGTCAGCTTGTAAGCAGTCCCACCTCTACTGTGGGGGTCAGAGGTGGATTTCTCCCCATTAGGGATGGAAAAAGCCTTTTTTCTGTACCCATTTTAAATGTCCAGCTAGGTCCCTGTAAATCAGACTAACAAGATATAAATTAACAAGAGAAAAGCAGCCCGTGTGTGGTGGCTCACGCCTGTAGTCCCAGGGCTTTGGGAGGCTGAGGTGGGCAGATCACCTGAGGTCAGGAGTTTGAGACCAGCCTGGCCAACACAGTGAAACCCCGTCTCTACCAAAAATACAAAAATGAGCCAGGTGTGGTGGCATGCGCCTGTAAATCCCAGCTACTCAGGAGGCTGAGGCAGGAGAATTGCCTCAACCCTGGAGGTGGAGGCTGCAGTGAGCCGAGATCATACCACTGCACTCCAGCCTGGGTGACAGAGCAAGATTCTGTCTCCAAAAGAAAAAAAAAGGATAAAACAGGAGCTTTTTAGCATGTGCATCTAGCATGGGTATCGTGCTTATATATAGGAGTATCCAGAGATGAGTAACTCAAAGCATTGGTTAAACAACTTATATAGCATCTTAATGAAAGAAAAAGAAATGTTTAGAGAAGTGACAGCATACAAGAAAGGGGTTTTAGACTTCCAAAGGTGACAACGGAAGGTGTGTTTCTGTTTTGCATTGCTAGAAGGAATGCCTGAGGCTGGGTAGTTTATAAAGAAAAGAGGTTTGTTTGGCTCATGGTTCTGCAGGCTGTACAAGCATGGCACCAGAAATCTGCTTGGCTTCAGGTGAGGCTGCAGGTAGGTGTTACTCATGGCTGAAGGTGAAGGGGGAACAGGCCTGTCGCATGGCAAGAGAGGGAGCCAGAGAGAGCGAGAGGGAGGGAGGGAGAGAGAGAAGGAGGTGCCTTTAAATAACCAGCTGTCCCATGAACTACCAGAGAGAGAATTTACTCATTATCATGGGATGGCCCCTAGCCATTCATAAGGGATCCACCCCCAGGACCCAAATACCTCCCACTAGGCCCCACCTCCAACACTGGAGGTCAGATTTCAACATGAGATTTGGTAAATATATGGGAACACCAACGGGCGTAAGGTTTGTTTGTGTGGGTCCACTTGGCTTTCCGTCTTCAGCTTTCTGTCTTCACGGCTGTAAAACTTCCCTGAGAGAGGAGATTCATGGCAGTCCTTGTTTCTCGGAAGTTTCTGCTATTCGTCAGATAAGAGAAGCTCTTAGAAGGCTACTCTCTGCATCTGTTGGTTTTCATTTGCCTGCAGCTCAAAATAATCATAAGCCAAAGTGGCACATTTTGAAGTGGCATATTTTTATCCCCTCTGTCAGGTACAATGGGCAGGGAAATTTCAGCCAGCAACAGGGCAGGATTCCTGTCCCTTGAACATGGTGCGTGGCCTTTAAAAACTTGAAAAATGATATGCTCCCACTCACACAATTCACATTTTTTCACAATTTGCCAGTGGTTACTGGACAGACTGCTTTTTTCTGCACAAAACCTCAATGCCATAAATAAGTGCTGACATCTTTCCTCTGCTCACAAGTCAGTTAGCAGCCACCTCGCTCTTTGACACTGAGCTGATTGAGAGCTCACACTGGGGAGCAGCCCCAGAGGTGGCTTTAAATCTGGGACTGGGGGTGTCTGCCCTGGGGTGGCTTCCCTGGAGCCACTGGTATTCACTCCACGTGCCTGTGGAGTCCGTTCTTTCATGTTCATGTCACATCACCTGTGTGGCATGTTCTTTGCTAGGGGCTGGGATAGAAATATGAATGGACACAGCCCCTCGTTGAGGTCACAGCCTGAGAAACAGATCAGCCATTAACAATCGAGGTGGCAGCGTTCTGTGCAGAAGCCTGCGTCACTTTGCTGTCTGTTGTGACTGCGTTTTGATAGTTGCCTTTGTCGCACTGTCTTCTGCGTTGTTTGCCCCCACAGCATGCCCTGTCTGGCACAGGGCTGACATCCGGTTTGTGCTCAGTCAGTTGTGGAAGGAAGAAGGCAGGCAGGCACAAAGGTGGCTGAGCTCAGAAAAGGCCACTTGCCCTGCCGAGATTGGCTGGGGAAGGCGGCTTCCAAGAGGCTGTCTCATTTGGTGTGATGTATAAGGAAAGAGAAACGCCACAGACAGGAGGGACCGCACGTGCAAGGCAGGGGCACCAGCGAGCCTGGGGCATCTCAGGAACTGCAACAGAAGGTTGGTGTGAGGGCAGGCACTGGAAGGGTGAGCTGGTGTCAGACGTGGTAGGCTTGGAAGGAGTCAGGACTCTATGCTGCAATTTCCAGAACACTCAGTGTTCTCGGCTTTCTCCTTTGTCCTGCCTTCATACCACCTAATCTTCTCACCAGTGGCTATCCTGTGGAAGAAATGGGAATGGGACCCTGTGGAGGGCTCTGTTGAAAACCCACTGATGGGCATTGAGGAGTGGTGGGAGGATCAGGTTCTCTCTGTGCACTCTGGTACTTTGATGAAAGTGGGCACGTTTGGGAACACGGAGATCAGCATTTCTTTGGCTGCAGACTTACTTATATTTCACCCCATTCCAAGGAGAATTTGAGGGGATTTGCCACCATATGTGGGATACGTATCCAACAGAAACTGAAGCAAAGAATCTGGACCAATGAAAAGGCAGCCTCATGGGTAGACTAAGGCCTGGGTCCAGGTGGGGGTGAGGCCCGCAAGAATGAAGAGAGGGAGGGGTACAGAGACGGCTGCCGTCTCACACTGCCAGCACTTGCCTGACCGGACATTCTTGGGAGTGCTTCCACCCAAGCATGGCGTGGATCTAGGGCTGCAGGTGGACCTGAGTCTTGTCTGTGTCTGGGTTTCAGATCCTAAAGTTTGCTGGATGGAGTGGGGGGATTAATCCAGGGCCATTAAAGCCTGCAGCCAGAAAGAGCTTGAATTATCATTAAGTGGAGGAAACAAAAGACCTATTAATCAAGTTGAAGAGGTGTGATGAGATCATGCGCTGGGGAAAGAGTTCCCAAGACCAGAAGCTGGAAAGATGGGCATCTAGCCCTGCTTGGTGCTCTCTTGCTGCCCTCTGTGACGTTAGCAGTAAATTGCATTTTATTAGGGATTGATGATACTATTTGAATTGCTTCCTGGCCTGCAAGGAGCACCACATGGGCAGAAGAAAGGCTGCTGCCAGGAGTTGGGCAACATGATGAAAGATGTGGACAATAAATGACCCATTTCCAAGTTTTTCTATGAACTTACCTCGAAGGTAGATTTGTAGAATAATATGTGGCTAAAAGGATTTTCCTCCTGGTCTCTTTTGATGTTTTGGAGAAAGAAGCAAGGAATTTATTGATTTATTTATTTTTGAGACAGTGTCTCGCTCTGTCACCCAGGCTGGAGTGCAGTGGCACAGTCATGGCTCACTGCAGACCCAGCCTCCCAGGTTCAAGCAATCCTCCCACCTTAGCCTTCCTAGTTTGTAGAGACAAGTTTTTGTCTTATTGCCCACGCTGCTCTTGAAATCCTGAGCTTCACTCACCTCAGCTTCTCAAAGTACTAGGATTACAGGCTTGAGCCACCGCAGGCCCAGCCAGAAGCAAGGAATTTAAAGCAGCCCCAGCCAAGATCAGGATTAGGGCTAGTGCTCCTGTCTCACTTCTCCTGAAGGCCAATCCCCTCTACTTCCTGCAGCTGTGGAAGTGGCCTTTGCTGTTCAGGGATGGAGGCCTAGAACACGTTAGAACAATTTGGGGTTTTTTAGTTTTGTTTTTTTGGGACAGGGGCTCGCTCTGTCACCCAGGCTGGAGTGCAGTGGTGTGATCACAGCTTACTGAAGCCTTGATCTCCCAGGCCCAAGTGATCCTCCCATCTCAGCCCCCCAAGTATAATAGCTGAGACTACGGACATGCACCACCATGTCCAGCTAATTTTTTTTTTTGTAGAGATGGGGTTTCACTATGTTGTCTAGGCTGGTCTCAAACTCCTGAGCTCAGGCGGTCCACCTGCCTGGGCTTCCCAAAGTGCTGGAATTATAGGTGTGAGCCACTGTGCCCAGTCTTTAGAACAATTTTTAACAAGACTTGAAATTAACAAGCTTTTGGCATAGTGGTGCACACCTGTAGTCCCAGCTACTAGGGGGACTAAGGTGGGAAAATTGCTTGAGCCTGAGAAGTTGAGGCTGCAGTGAGCCATGATCATGCCATTGCACTCCAGCCTGGGCAACAGAGCGAGACTCTGTCTCATAAAAAAGAAATTAACAAGCTAACTGATACAATTAAACTATTAATAGAGCCACAGCCAGACAGCCATTGAACAATCACTTATTGAGCATTTATTTCGTGCCTGGTATTATGATAGCTATTGCCAGATGAAAAAGAACGCCTGCCTTTGAAGCTTGGATGTGTGGAGAGTTTCAGTCTATGGATAAGTTGCATGTGTGTGCAGCCTTGTACTCTATCGCAAGAACCCAGAGGTCCCAGAAGACACATTCAGATAAAGTGCTGTGGCAGTTTTAAGAAGGGAAAATTTGTGTTTAGATAAGAGGATCAGGGAAACCCTGATATTTTAGTCAGCGTTTGAGCTATACCTTGAAGAGGTTTATTTGTCTCTTTAAGTTGCTTCTAAAACAAACTATAAATTAGTGACACTTTTTTAGTTAGTGGCTTAAGCAAAAGCCGGATTGATGGCTTATGTAGGGGTGAAACTGGCCTCTGACCTAAGCAATTAGATATTCAGATTGTGTCACCAGGAGGTACTTTCTCTGTATTTCTTGTGACCTGCCTTTCTTCCAAGACTGGTCCATTCACAGAAGGGTTTATTCCTCATGGGTGCCAGATGATTGCAACAGCTCCAGAAGGTACACCCTCAGCCCCATATTAAGGAAGAAGTATGAATCTCTCCCAGCATTCCAAGCCAAATCTCAGTGTGTCTTTGATTGGGTCAGGTTCCTCTCCATGCAAAGGTGGCTCAGGCTAGGGAGTGCTCAGATTAGCTTAAGCCTGAGTCATATACTCCCCAAAGCTCATGGACTAAGAACATGAATGTGTGGCTACCTAAAGGCAAAGTCCAGTTTCATACTGGTATAAGAAGAAGAATGTTCCTTTAATACATCTTAGAAAAAAATGTCCAGTAGCCACTGTAAAGGGAAGCAAAGAAGAAAAAAATACTCCAGGAGTATGGAAGGCAGTGGAACAGAAACCGAAGTGCAGGGGACATGTTTGAAGCCAGCCTCCAGTGAAACACCCTGACCCCTTGGTACCTGGGTAACCTCTTTTCAATAGAAAGTCATCTCTTTCCAATCAGGTTAGGGCTGCATTTAACCTTTCCTGTTAACAAAGTGGAGCGCTATCCTGCCATTTGAGATGTTTTTTCTGTGCTAGTCTCATAATTCTCCCACCCTCCTGTAAGATTATTGAGGAAGAGAGAACTGTTCCCTTTGTACAAACAAGGCAAGAGGCCAGAGAGTTAACAGGAGCTTCCCAAAAGGGAGAGCTTGTCTGAGCCAGGGCCAGAACAGGATGCAGAGTTTCCTGATTGCAGAATGGGTGCCCCTTTCCTGCTCTACATTCAGGTAGCCCACAGCTAACAACTCCACTGAGTTGCAAAAAGAATTCTGAAAGTTTCTTTAGAATTTAGAGTGTATCTTAAGTAAGCATGCAATGTAAGCAATGAACTTAATTTTTCCTGACTTTTACAGAAGAAAAAGAAACTAACGTAAAATTAGACTTGCTAAACTTCAAAGAAATAGGTCTTCATCTTAAAATATTTTCCTAAAAGATTCCTCTAAGATTAAGAAAAAAAAAAACCAAGACATTAAGAGGTTAGAGTCATATCGTTTTTTTCGTTTTTGTTTTTTTTGAAACAGAGTCACCCTACTGCCCAGGTTGGAGTGCAGTGGTATAATCTCAGCTCAGGGCAACCTCTGCCTCCCAGGTTCAAGTGATTCTCCTGCCTCAGCCTCCCAAGTAGCTGGGATTACAGGCACACGCCAATACACCCAGCTAATTTTTTTTTCTTTCTTTCTTTCTTTTTTTGAGACAGAGTCTTGCTCTGTTGCCCAGGCTGGAGTGCAGTGGCATGATCTCGGCTCACTGCAGCTTCCGCCTCCCGGATTCAAGCAATTCTCTGCCTCAGCCTCCCAAGTAACTGGAATTACAGGTGCCTGCCACCATGCCCAGCTAATTTTTGCACTTTTAGTAGAGACAGGGTTTCACCATCTTGGCCAGGCTGGTCTTGAACTCCAGATCTCATAATTCATCCACCTCAGCTTCCAAAGTGCTGGGATTACAAGCATGAGCCACCATGTCCGGCCATTTTTTTGTATTTTCAGTAGAGACCATGTAGGTGAGGCTGGTCTTGAACTCTTGAATTCAGGTGATCCACCCACCTTGGCTTCCCAAAGTCCTGGGATTACAGGCAGGAGCCACTGTGCCCAGCTTCATATTGTTTGTTTTTAATAAAACGCTTCTATTTTACATGGTAGTAACTGAGTCTCTGCAAAGAAAGATCAAGATGGTTGACTTCCATCCTTCTAGTTTTGGTTCCATGTCAATAGGACTATAAGGCTCAGCACTGGTCTTTTTACTTTAACATCACTTTTCCCAAGTTTTGTATTTTGACTGAACTCTTAATTGGATAGATGTTGTGATAAGCAGTGTTTTTTTCAAGGACTGCTGTGTTCTGAATTCCTTGAGTCTCTTGGTGTTGAGAATGTCTTTGGGTTACTCTGATACTTGAATGATATCTTGGCTGGGTATAATATTCTTAGGTCACATTCTCTTTCAAAATTTTGTAGATACTGCTGCATTGTCTTCCATCATCAAATGTTCATTGGGACAGCTCTGGGCCTAAACTGACTTGCTTTTTCTGTCTTGATGCCTAAAGATATTTTTTATTCTTGAAATGTATTAATTTAACCAAGCTATTTTGGTGTTGAGCATTTTGTATCAAATTATTCTTGAACCTAGCGTGCTCCTTCAATCTAAAAATTCTCTTTCTTTTTTTTTCCAAGCCAAACTGTATCCAGCCTTTTTAAAGATACTTTCCATAAACAATCATGGTATTTCAGGCAGGATGTGGGCAGACAATTGTTAACAGTATTCAATAATTTTCAAAATCCCTTCTTCGATGGACTACCAAAAATCAGAAAGCCACTGTAAAACCCAATGAAGTCCTTATCTGATGCTCTGAACAGGGAAAGTTTAGAGTGAGGGTTGACATTTCACATTTAGCATGTTGTTTAACAACTTTTCACAAGTCGACCGTGACTTTCAGGAAGTGAAATGAAAATGGCAGAATTTATCTGAAGATCCACAGTCTAGAAATGGAACCACTGCTCTTTTGACAAGTGCCATCTCAGTGGCATCACTGGAAAGTCCAGACTGCCTGACACACTGGTAACCAATGATTGGGGGTCAGGTCCCAACAGATGTCTGGACTTAAGGGAGTTAAGTCTGTGTTGAAAGATGGAAAGGGAGAAGAGGACATAAAAAAGAATTCGTTTTTCCATACCACAAGGCATTTGTGCCAAGGTGGCCATGTGTATAAAAGTCAGGGAATCCCTCCTCCTGGGCATCAGGAGGAAGTCTCTCAAAACTAGAAGGAACAGGTGTTTTCCCCATATCAATCCAGCTTCGGAGACATTCTATGTATGACATATGCCCCTTCCCCCCAAACAACAATGAGGTGTTCTGTGTGCTAACAACATAGCTTAAAAAAAAAAAGTAAAATGAAATTCTGCATTTTTATAAAACTTGATAAAAAATAGTATTTCAAACTGTACAGTCACCAGAAGTACACAGTTATCAAAAATGCACACACTTCACTCGGCATCTCCAGCACCTTCAGCTTTCTGTGCCTGATCTGTTTGGGCATCTCCATTTTCTGCAGGGTTATTCCCCTCCCTGTCAGCATCAGCTTTTCCTATTTTCCCTTTGGGTACCTTCTCTCCTTTCTTTACAGGGGCCTTTTTTCAGCTTGGGCTCTGGCTTTGGAGGAGCAGGTTTAGCAGACAACCTTATGGATCTTCTCCGTGATTCGTCCTTCACCTTGGCTTTATCTCCTTTAGCATCCCCTTCAGCCTTTCTCTTGGGGATGGTGGCGGCGGGACGTAGGTGATGGGCGCGGGATGCAGGGGCTGGCAGGCTTTGGTGGGTCCAGGGATTGTTCTTGCCTCTTCTTCCAAAATTCTCTTTTATTTCAATTGCTTAAATTACTTCTCCCACATCTTCCTTTTCTTCCTTCTCATTTCCTTCTTTTTCTTGCTCTATTACCAATAGCATCACAATTTGTAATTTATTAACTTGAGGTGTGTTCAGTTTAGTACTATAACAGTACTACTAACATTTGGGGTGGGGGAACTTATTTACTTAATGACTAGTGAATGAGTAGCCAAGATTAGAACCACCATATACATTCACTTGATACATATTTTTATAAAAGCGCCTGAGAATATCAGAATTATTTCTGTCACATAAGGAGTTACTGCCTGTTTTCTGTGTCACCAGATTCTATTAACATTTAATGATTAACTTTATTCTTTGGATTTTGTAACAAATTGCTGCTGTGGCATATTTCGCAATTTGGTTATGTTCTGCCAGAGCTGTGAGAGTTGGTGAGGTATTTCAAGATTGGCATGCCTGAATAGAAGAGCTGCTTGTTCTCACCATATGTTCCTTAACTCATATGTGCCATGTTATTTTTTTTACCCCTCCCCCGGCCATGTTATTTTTACCTTAATCATCAAATATCTTTTTTTCTTATACATGACTTTAACTAATTGATTATTTTAGGTATGTCCATCTCTTGACATTTCATTTACTGAAAATAGATCAGATTTAAATAAAATAGCTGGATAATCAGTATTTACGTGATAAACTGTCTTATTTCTTGCAACATTTACCGGCATGTAAATGCAAATCATGTTAATGTTTGTCAATATTCAATACTATATCATTGTAGTGACAATACTATACCATTGTCATGAAAGTCAATGAATTTACCCCAATGATCTACTTTGTTCCAAAATTTGAATCTCCTTTAATAACATATAATACATAGGATGCTTAAAAAATGTCTTTATTTGGATTGGACTTGACAGGCATACTGGCCACCACACTATTTGGATTGGACTTATGACAGGCATACTGGCCATCACCTCAGCATATGAAGATAACCATATTTTAGAAATACCATGCAGGTGACACTGGGGAGAGCTGATTGGAGCTAGAGAGACCAGAGGCAGGGAGGCCTCTTAAGGCATCATGCTCAAGGAGATAAGCAATAATTGAGGCAAGAACAGAGGCAGTAGCAGTGGGAACTGTTGGGGCAGCTCTAGGAGCCAGCATTCTGCCTTAATCATCTTTACATCCTCTCCCCATGCCTAGACCTAGTTGGTACTCAGTAAGGTTTTTTTGTTTGTTTGTTTTTTGGGTTTTTTTGCAAGATGGAGTCTTGCTCTGTCTCCCAGGTGGGAGTGCAGTGGCGCGATCTTGGCTCACTGCAACCTCCGCCTCCTGGGTTCAAGTGATTCTCTTATCTCAGCCTCCCAAGTAGCTGGGATTACAGGCGCCCACCACCACATCCAGCTAATTTTTGTATTTTTAGTAGAGATGGGGTTTCCCCATGTTGGCCAGGCTGGTCATGAACTCCTGACCTCAGGTGATCTGCCGCCTCAGCCTCCCAAAGGGCTGGGATTACAGGTGTGAGCCACCGTGCCCAGCCGGTACTCAGTATGTTTTTTAAGTAAATGAAGATAGGATGAAGAAGACTTAATAAAAAAATATTGTTGAAGCCATAGAGGACAGGGAGGCATCCGGGAGTGGCCATTGAATGGTGGTGCCATTCCCCACCATAAAAACGGCAGGAGAAACAGGGAACCCACGTGGCAGCGTACCTGCCACCTGCTGAATGAGTGACATGATCCAGCAGAACACTGCCCACCATGGATACACCAGCTGTATGCCTTGGGAGCAGGTACCTGTGTAGAAAAGAGTGGAGAAGAAAAAGCACAAACTTTCCCTTCTCCATTCTTGGTTGTGGCACCAGCATAAGACAGGAGTGTGAAACATATAGTGCTTCCTCTCACGGCTTTTCTTGCTGCTTTTCTATTCTGGTATCTTCCTCTCCAAGACTTCAAGCTTTCCCCTCTTCCAACATCACCTTCTCAACCAATACATCATTGGAGGGGAGGTCAATAGGAATAATGCATTCACTCTCTTCAAATATCCCAGGCTCTAGAATTACCCATCTCCTCTCCTGGTTTCAGAAATCTTGTTTTTTCAACGGTGTCACCCAAGAGACAGCAGGAAACCAATCTGGTTAAATGCATTCATACTACTGTGTAAATGACTGATGGATCCTTTTAACTGTAAATACTTGAATTTCCAAAAGAGCTGTTCTTTTGCCACTCTGCCAAAGTGAAAGTGCCAAGTTGCTGCATGGAAGTGGGACAGATGGAGGAAAGACTTTGGTCACCATTCAGGCAAGCTGGGGGTACCAGCCCTCCTTCACTGATCCTATTTCGTAACATTTTTGCTTCCTGCATTTTTGAACTACCAGTTTCCTAGAACGGCAGAAGGAGCATGCTCCCCTGGCCCAAGCAGGCGGTGCAGCCATAGTGACCTACGTGAAGTGGAGAGGGGATACCGCAGATCTGAGATTGACCCAACAGCAGGGATGTCCCCTTCCATGTGTAATGCCCCCTCTTCTTTCATGGCTCCAGAATGTCCAATGACTACGTAGCACTGTGCTGAGCCCTTCACATACACCAGCCTGTCTTTGTGTTTGTAACAGTCTATGAGGGAAGCATTATTACTCCCATTCTACAGGTGGGGGAATTAAGACTCAGAAAGAAAGGGTAATTTGCTCAAGGCCTTGTAGCTAGAAATTGGAAGAGCTAACACATACCACTTTTGGCATGGCAGTTTAGACATGGATAGCTTTAGGATGGGGAGACTGAGAACCCAGGAAGCATGTTGAGGCTTCTATTAAAATACACTACTCAGGAGGCTGAAGTGAGAAGATCGCATGAACCCAGGAATTCAAGTCCAGCCTGGGCAACATAGCAAGACCATGTCTCTGGAAAAAAAAAAAATGGGGGAGGGATAACATGGGGAGAAATGCCAAATATAGGTGACAGGGATGGAGGCAGCAAACTACATTGCCATGTGTGTATCTAGGCAACAATCCTGCATGTTCTGCACATGTACCCCAGAACCTAAAGTGCAATAAAATGTATTAAAAAAAAATTAACAGTGTGGTTATTTCACTGAAGAGTCATAAAGGGGTAAGTGAAACAATACATCCCAGAGAAGAGAAAGAGCTTTGTTGTAATACCTAGATGGGATGTTTTTTGAGTGTTTCCCATTGCTTCCTATTTAATGTCCAAACTCCTTTACTTAGAGTTGATTATAGAAACTTTTGGAAAATCTAAATAGGTGAAAAGGAGGGATGAGAGAAAGAGGTAACTCCTATCATGCTAGACCTTTTCTTTCCTTTTTGCTATCTCTGTGATCATCTAAAACAAAATGAACAACACTTAGTGTTGTTTAATTTGCTTTTCTTATAAATAGTAAGTCATGAATATCTTTCCAAACAAGATATAGTTTTGAATTTTTTGGCAGTGGCATCTCTCTTGATTGTATGGTTTCTTTCATTTCTTCAGTAATTATAATGTCTTTACTATGGTGAGAGTAAATAGTCAACTATGTTTTCACCTTTGTGATGTAATTTTTCACATTTAACTCTGTGATCCGTTGGAAGCGTATCTGGGTATGAGCCAAGAAGCAAGGCGCTAACTTGATTCCTGCCCCTACCCTCCTCCCTAGCCAATTTTTCTGATTCTAATTGTTGAAAACCCCTTTAATGTCCATCAGTTTGGGTTGCTTGTTATATAAAATATTACATTTCTATAGATGACAGGGACTACATCAGGCCTATCTGGTCTGTTCTACTGATCCTTCTCTTGACTCTTGAACTAGAACCATATTCTCTTATTAATGCCATTTCTATAATGTGTTATCCTTTCCTTATGTTGATTTATCAAACATTTCTTAGCAGCTGGTCATAGTGGCTTAGGCCTGAAATCCCAGCACTTTGAAGGGCTAAGGTGGAAGGATCACTTAAGCCCAGGAGTTTGAGACTAGCCTGGGCAAAATGGCGAGATTCTGTCTCCATTTAATTTAAAAAAAATTTTTTTCTTAGCTATTTTATCTATTTGTTCCTTTATATAAAATTTAGAATCCTAGCTGGATGTAGTGGCTCACACCTGTAATCCTAGCACTTGGGAGGCCAAGCCAGGAAGATCACCTGAGGTCAGGAGTTCAAGACCAGCCTAGCCAACATGGTTAAACCCCATCTCTACTAAAAATACAAAATAAATTAGCTAGGCATGGTGGCTCACACCTGTAGTCCCAGCTACTTGGGAGGCTGAGGCACAAGAATCCCTTGAACTCAGGAGGCGGAGGTTGCAGTGAGCCAAGATGGCGCCACTGCACTCCAACCTGGGCAACAGAGTGAGACTTGGTCTCAAAAAAAGAGTAAGAAAGAAATTTAAAATCCTTTGGTTAAGTTTCAAAAATAATTTAAATTGCCTTAAAGCTTTTTTATTAACTTGAAGAAAATTAATAATCTTACAATATTTAGTCTCTCTTTTTGGGACCTTCATACAGTCTTCTGTTTTCAGACTTTATCACTTACTAGGTTTTTGTCATTTTTTTCATATCACTTCTACATATTTCTTTTTAGGATCATGTGTAAGTATTTTGTACCTTTTTCTTTAATTAAAAAAAAAAAAGTTGTTTAGAGATGGGGGTCTTGCTGTGTTGCCCAGGCTGGCCTTGAACTCCTGGGTGTAAGCAATCCTCTCACCTCAGCCTCCCTAGTAGCTGGGACTATAGGCACACAACCATGGCTTCGTAGAAGTTTAGATTGCTGCTGTGAATGGGACCATGGAATTTTTCCCATATTTCTTTTCATTTGCTCTGCTAAGATAGAATTATGCTTTTTTCTTTCTTAATTATCATGTAATCTAGCCACTTTGCTGAGCAATATCTTACTAAGTTAGCGGTGTTTTTGTTCATTCTTTTGAGCATTGCAGAAGCAAATAGATGTTATTTTGCCTTTCTGAAGATACAGTTAAGTCTGGGTTCTTATCATGAAGCCCTTCGGGGCAGGTGCCCACTTCACCTCTGCCTCCTCCAAAGTGCTGAGCACACAGAAGGTGCTCAGTGAGTATCCTCTGAATAAAGGTAAAGGTACCGCTTGGCTAAGAAGGTCATTCCTGGCCCTGGGTGGCAGCCCTTTGATTCAGGGTCTGCACCTCAGTCTTACCAGCGGGCTGGGGGCTTTCAGATCCAGGTGTCTGATTCAGGCTGGCCACCTCATAGACACCTGCTGCCCATTTGCATCTTGAGGGGAAGCAGGGGCCAGTCTCCCTAGGGAGACCTCATTCAAGACAGAAGAAGCTTAGAAATGGGACCCAGCAGAGGCTACGGGCATCCAGAAGCTCTTGCTCTCTATCCAGCCAGGCTGCCTGAGGTATGCCCTTCCAGGGTTGGAGCCCTGTCTCCATGGAAGGGGATCTGACATCAGACACAGCCCGTCTCCCTTGGGTCCAAAGTGGGAAAATGACAACTGTTTCTCATTCTCCTCCCTTTATTCCTATACTTATAATATTATTTCCTATATTATTATTCCTATAATATGAATTCCCATACCTACAATATTATTCCTATTCCTGTACCTTATAGAATTGCCTATGCTTATTAGTATTCTGTTTTTAATTTCAAAAAGAGGGAATACATTCATACATTCACAAGGCTCAAACATAACAGCAATCTAAAAAGGCATACAGTGAAATGTCTCACTCTGCCCTCATCCCACCCCATCCCATAGCCACTTTTATTAATTTGTGTGTCCTTCTAAGATGTATTTATTCAAATACAATCAAACATGAAGATATTCTTATTTTCCCCCTTTCTTACACAAAAGGTAGCATCTGATACACACATTTCTGCACCTTGATTTCTAACTTAAAATATATATCATAATACTAATAACTAGCATTTCTTGAACACTTATCATATGCCAGTCATTTTTTGAACTTTTATCCATATATTAACTCATTTGATCCTTCCAGTACTCCCATTATTATGATGATCATTATTATTATTATTATTTTGTGTGTGTGTGAGACGGAGTTTCGCTTTTGTTGCCCAGTATGGAGTGCAATGGCGCAGTCTTGGCTCACCACAACCTCAGCCTCCCGGGCTCAAGCAATTCTCCTGCCTCAGTCTCCCAAGTAGCTGGGACTACAGGCATGCGCCACCACATCCAGCTAATTTTGTGTTTTTAGTAGAGATGGGGTTTCTCCATGTTGATCAGGCTGGTCTCAAACTCCCGCCCTCAGGCCTGCCTCGGCCTCCCAAAGTGCTGGGATTACAGACATGAGCCACTGTGCCCGACCCAGTACTCCTATTATTAACCTCATTTCTCCATGGAGAATTTTCCTTATTAAAGAGCTTCCTCAGTGTCTTACAGCTGCATAGTATTCCATTGTATGGGTGGATCATAATTTATGTAACTACCTCCTGATCGTGGGTGGCTTCTAATTCTTTGCTATTGTGGACTGTGCTGCAGTGAATAAATTGTGTGGATATTGTCTTGTTATGTGTGGAGATAGAGCTCCAAGCAGATCCATAGAAAGAGGATTGCTGGGATAAATGTGTTTATAATTATGATGGGTATTGCCAAATTGTCTTCTGCAGAGTTATTAGTTCTTTTCATAATTGCTTAGTATTTCTAATTAAGCGTAGCATTGATGAGCACTCTCTATCAGTCTGGCTGGCCAGTAGGCTCTCTGTTGGAGGTTTCAGAACAACTTGATCTCAACATGGCCCCAGATGAAACCCTTTCTTCTGGCCTCAGGTGGGCTGACTTCTTTTTTTTTTTTTCTGGAGATGGAGTCTGTTGCCCAGGCTGGAGTACAGTGGTGCGATCTTAGCTTACTGCAACCTCCAACTCCTGGGTTCAAGTGATTCTCCCACCTCAACCTCCTGAGAAGCAGGGATTACAGGCTTATGGAACCAAGACTTCTTATTATCACTGCTGGTGAGGGTAAATTACAGCAATATTTCTGGGGAAATATTATTTTCCCTGGTAATATTTGAAGAGGCAGCCTTATAATAGGAACATGGACACTGAGCCAGACTGCCTGGGTTTTTATATAGTTTTCTATTGCCACAAATTTAGGGGCTTGAAACAATATAGGCGGGAGAGGTGGCTCACGTCTGTAATCCCAGCACTTTGGGAGGCTGAGGTGGGCAGATCACGAGGTCAAGAGATCGAGACCATCCTGGCCAACATGGTGAAATCCCATCTCTCCTAAAAATACAAAAATTAGCTGGGTGTGGTGGCATGTTCCTGTAGTCCCAGCTTCTTGGGAGGCTGAGGCAATAGAATCGCTTGAACTCAGGAGGCAGAGATTGCAGTGAGCCGAGATTGCGCCACTGCACTCCAGCCTGGCAACAGAGTGAGACTTCATCAAAAAAATAAAGTAAAAAAAAAAAATATATATATATATATATATATATATAATAGTTCTGGAGGTCAGATGTCTGAAACAAGTCTCACTGAGGTATATTAACGTGTCAGCAGGCTTTGTTCCTTTGGGAGGCTCTCAGGGAGAATATTTTCTTGCCTTTCCCAGCTTCTAGAGGCTGCCCACATTCCTTGGTGCGTGGCCCCTTTCTGTCTTCAAAGCCAGCAACATCACAACACTCCCACCTCTGCTTTCATCACATCTCCTCTCACTCTCCTGCCTCCCTGCCCTTTCCTTTGTGAGGACTCAGGTGATTACATTGGACCCACCCAGATAATCTAGAATAATCTCTTTTTCTAAAGGCCCTTAATTGACTAACATTCTGCAAAGACCCTTTTGTCATAGTAAGGTGACCTATTCACAGGTCTCAGGAATTTGGATGTGGACATCTTTAGAGGCCACTATTCTGCCTACTAGAGTTTGCATCTAGACTCTACCACTAACTAATTGTGTGACCTTGGACAAATTATTTTGCCTCTTGCACCAGTTTTCCCATCTTTAAAATGGGAATAATAATGGTACCTATTTCACTGGATTGTCAGGAGGATTGAATGAGTTAATATTTGCCAAATGCTTATAATAGTGTCTGACACATAATAAATGCTATGGAAGTATCCACTAGCTAAAATATATTAACTAAATAAAAATATTAAAATACAAACTCTTTGATAGAGCAAGGCTATATTTATAAATCTATTTCATAGAAACAAAAGCATCCATGATCAGGCTATATAACTTGGATGTTACTAAAGTGGTGTCCATACTGGCACCAATAGAGAAAATAGGAAAGGAAAAGGAAAGAAAGAAAATGCACAAACAGAAAATTACCTGAATACCGGCAAAACGAGAATGATTGAATCAGTTGTGGCCCATCTGGGATATACCAGAGCTATTAGAGAGAATACATCGGATCTGTGCCTATGGACGTAGAGGAATGCTCTGAGTGAAAGTTTGGTGAGAGGAGGAAGTTACAAAGTATATGACTTGATTTCCTTCCCTCCCTCCCTCCTTCCCTCCTTTCCTCCCTTCCTTTTCTTTTGAACAAGCATCAACCCCCAAAATTGTTGTAGATATCTGGGTTCATCATTTAACATGTTCTGTTTCTTCTTCTGGGAAATGTAGATAACAATAATTTTCACCCAAGGGGCTCTTGCAGCCGTTAAGTGGCCTGCCTGACATGCGTCAAGTCTGTGCCATCCTGCAGGCAGCAGCCCAGTCTGGCATTTGTGTAAGGTGGTTTCAATGTAGAGAAGTGTGGAAGGGTACACCCCATGATGCTCACTTGGCACCTCCTTGGTGGGGAAGGAAAATTCAGAAGTGGTGGAAAGAGACTATTTTCTTTTCATATATCTTTGTATTGTTTTCCAGATTTTGAAATTGTTACTGTAGTAACTTTTTTTTTTTGAGATGGAGTCTCGCTTTGTCGCCAGGCTGAAGTGCGGTGGCGTGATCTTGGCTCACTGCAATCTCCACCTTTCCCGATTCTCTTGCCTAAACCCCCCATCCCCTAGTAGCTGGGACTCCAGGCACGCTCCGCCACACCTGGCTAATTTTTTTTTTTTTTTTTTTTTTTTTTTTTTAGTAGAGACAGGGTTTCACCATGTTAGCCAGGATGGTCGGGATCTCCTGACCTCGTGATCCAGCCCCCTCGGCCTCCCAAAGTGCTGGGATTACAGGCGTGAGCTACCATGCCCGGCCTACTGCAGTTATTTTTTATACTCATGTGTTATTGGTAGTTTGGAGACTATCATCAGAACCACAAACACTGAATTGGGAAAAGCAGGAACCTAGAAACACCCCATGATTCAAAGTCTGGTAATTTTGCAAGAGGAATTTAATAATGAACGTTTTAAGAGGAAAAAGGAGAGTCCTAACCTAGGCCGAACTTGTGTGTCCACAGCATCTACTGCCGAGGCTGTTCCAAGCCGCTGTGCTGCTCGTGCGCGCTACTTGACAGCGGCCACAGCGAGCTAAAGTGCGACATCAGCGCTGAGATCCAGCAGCGACAGGAGGAGCTGGACGCCATGACGCAGGCGCTGCAGGAGCAGGACGGCGCCTTCGGCGCGGCGCACGCGCAGATGCACGCGGCCGTGGGCCAGTTGGGCCGCGCACGCGCCGACACCGAGGAGCTGATCCGCGCGCGCGTGCGCCAGGTGGTCGCTCACGTGCAGGCGCAGGAGAGCGAACTGCTGGAGGCGGTGGAGGCTCGGTACCAGCGCGACTACGAGGAGATGGCCAGCCGTCTGGGCCGCCTGGACGCTGTGCTGCAGCGCATCCGCACGGGCAGCGCGCTCGTGCAGAGGATGAAGTGCTACGCCTCGGACCAGGAGGTGCTGGACATGCACGGTTTCCTGCGCCAGGCGCTCTGCCGTCTGCGCCAGGAGGAGCCCCAGAGCCTGCAAGCCGCCGTGCGCACGGATGGCTTCGACGAGTTCAAGGCGCGCCTGCAGGACCTCATCTCTTGCATCACCCAGGGGACAGGTAAGCAAGCGAGCCACCTTCCTGGGTGGCCTGTGCCTCGATGCTGCACCCTGGGGAAGGCGAGTCAGAAGAGATCATCTCCATTTAACGGAAATGGAAACTGGGTTTTTATTCAGTCTTTGGGGTTTGATACGGTCTTAGGTTCCAGGGTACAGGATAGGGGGAGATGAGGCTTTGCAAAGGGCTGCAGCCACCCAGAGGGGACATGTTTTACTAATTTACGAGGCTTTATGGATTGACCAAGCGATGACTCATGGGGAACATGTGAAAGTTGAAAAACTGCAAAGCTGAGAATCAGACCTAGTGTCATTTTGGCGCCAGAGGGACCAACCGCTTCAGGCGGTTCTCTTAAGCCCCTCGTCTTGGAACAGAGAAGTCAATTGGGACCTGTGGTTAGACAGAAGTGGGCTAAGAAAACCTCTTGGGGATGGTTGGGTGCCTACCCAAAACCATACAGTGGCTCAGTGGAGGGGATCCCTTGTCTGCAGGATGACCTGCTGTCTGCCAACCTTTGTATACCCTGTCTACTGTTGGGCACTTGAGAGGTAGGGAGACACAGACCACTTCCTGATCTCAAGGAGCCAGAGCCACATCACAGAGCTGGAGAATGAGACAGTGCTCAGCTCTGCAATCCAAATCGGGAAACTGTCTCTGTATTAGCTGGAGCAGGGGAGCTTTCAAAATAAGGGGTGGTGGGAGTACACAAGAGGGTCTCCGGGACTCTTTGACTAAATCTCTAAGCTGGAACGTGAGCTCTGAGCAGCTGGTATAGGATATACTTATTGGGAAAGGGGAGGGAGGCTACAGAATCTGAAGGCACCTAAGCAGGTGCCAGTGACAGAGAGCTTACTTCTCCTGGAGCTGGACATGGGTCATAAAGGATACTCCTAGAGGGCCTAGACTTGTGCCTTCTCCACCTAGGCAGTGAGTGTTACTCATATCAAGGAAATGACCCCACAGAGTTTACACAGCTTGCCTTGGGTGTTATCACTGGGCAATGGCAGAAAGAGGGGTTATTTTATTCTGAAGCATAAGAGATTTAGATTTAACAAAAACCAGCCTGCAGATAAGGAAGATCATGGAGGTCTCACTGTATGCAGAGAGTCAGTGGGTAACGCTGGCTTTGTGATTGCACACACTTAGCCTTGCTGGTGGCCCAGAGATGGAGAGGGGTGTACTTGGGGTTTGGAGCCAAAAGCAAGCACTCTAATGCCACCTCTCTTTCCCTTCTGGCTGGGTTCCTGCCCACTGCAGTTGAGAGAGCTCTCCTTCCAGCTGTACCCCCAGGCAGTTGTTCAGTGCTGTGGGATGCCCTGGAATATAGGTATTCAGGAAAAGCAACAGGGACCTCTTCTCTATCACTGTCCCAGGTCAGGATGTTCTTGACCTGCCTGTGACCTTCTCTGTGTTCTGCAGATGCAGCTGTATCCAAGAACGCCAGGCCAGAGGCTGCCAGCACTCCCAGGGACCCTGTTGATGTTGACCTGGTGAGATGGGTTTGAGGTCTGAAGGGGAGGTGGTGGGGCCCAGCAGGTCAGGCAGGTTGTGAGTCCTCCTGTCCCTGCATCAACAGGGAGAGTGTATGAGTGAGGGACAGCAGTTAAGGAAGGATTGGCTGGCTGGCTCCTAAATGCCATAGTTGCTCTTGATGGGCCATGAGCCAGGTTCAGTGGGGGTTAGATGCAGGGTAGACAGACAGCCACAGGTCAGGGCTGCTGCAGAGGGAATTCCAGCATTAGATGGCATGTGAGTACCTTCCAGCCATAAGAAACTATGGTTGTTAGATGTATGGTTAGATAAAGGGTCAGCAGCCCTGAAGGATGTTACAGATGTCCTCTCCCCTCCTGCGCCACCCCCCCACCGCCAATATGTGAGCCTTCTCCTGGGGTCAGCATAGGTGGGCCTTCTCCCACTCTTCCCTTACACGTGGTTCTTGGAAAGGAATGGGGAATGGTGCCAGGAGTCAGATCTCAATCCCAGTGGCCTGGGTTCTGCTGGTGTGATTCCAGAACCACCATACATGTAACAACAGAGTGCCGCAGGGTTGGAAGGTACCCATGCCCCATCTAATGCTGGCATTCCCTCTGCAGCACTTCTGACCTGTGGCTGTCCAGCTTTCATGCACCCATCTCCAGGGACAGGAAGCTTGCTCATTCTAGAGGCAGCTGCTCCCAACTCTGGACTGCTCTGACTTAGTGCTTCTCTGGGTGGAAATGCAGTGGTGTCCCTTTGACTTGCCCCCTTTGGCACTCACAAGTATGGCTCCTCCAGAGCCATAATAAGCATCCTCGGTTCCTTCCTGGACCTGGTATCTGGTCTCTTCCCCAACCTGGTCACTTAGGTTCAAGTGTGCCTGGCCTGTCAAGGATCTGGCCCACGACTGGCTAGTCCTTCATCGACAGCAGGTCTTCTGGTGGGGGGTAGGGGCCTAGCTTTTGCCATGGCATGACCCATAGGAGAGAGAGAGAGAGTGCTGTAGGTTGAGGTAATCAAGAGGCTTCCTGGAAGTGACAGGACTTAGAGTCTGAGAGTTTTAGAGCTAGGCAAGACCATGGAGTTTAACCCCCTTTTTTACAGAGGATGAAGCTAAGTCCCAGAAAGGGGATGTTACTTACCCAAGATTATACACGCAGCAAGTTAGGGGCAGGACTAAAAGCTGACTCTTAACTGCCTTGAGTACTGCACTCCTATATACACAACTTCAAAAGTAAAAAGAGGACTTTTTAAAAATACATATAGGTCATACATTCACATGGTCAGACATAAAAACATAGAAAGTGATCAGTAGTGTCTTACTCCCACTTCAGCCCCCAGTTCACATATCTAAATACCGAGATTTTTAAAATTTCTTTTGAGACAGAATCTCACTCTGTTGCCCAGGCTGCAGTGCAGTGACACAATCTTGGCTCACTTCAACCTCTGCCTGCTGGGTTCAAGCAATTCTCATGCCTTAGCCTCCTGAGTAGCTGGGATTATAGGTGTGCACCACCACGCCGAGCTAATTTTTTGCATTTTTAGTAGAGATAGGGTTTTGCTATGTTGACCAGGCTAGTCTCCAGTGCCTGGCCTCAAGTAATCTACCCACCTCAGCCTCCCAAAAGTGCTGGGATTACAGGCATGAGCCACCAGGTCCCACCTCTTTTTTTATTTCTTATATATAAAATATATATCCTTCCAGAATTTATGTAGTTACAAGCAAATATTATTATAGATATTTACCTTTTGCATTGTATGTTTTGCAAAGTTCACATAATACTATATACACATGGTATATATATATATATATATATCCTTCCAGAATTTATGTAGTTACAAGCAAATATTATTATAGATACTTGCCTTTTGCACTGTATGTTTTGCAAAGTTCACATAATACTATATACACATTGGATCGTACCAGAATTCTTATCCTAAGGTAGGGAGCTTCCTGATACCTTTTTGCAGTGGCATAATAGACTGTTGAATGGATATGGCAGGTTTTATTTTGCCAATTCCTTGTTGCTGCATACTTAGGTGGTGTTACTATTACAAACAATGCTACAATGGTTAATGTTCACAAATAAATAATATGAAGTAATAAGGCCAAGTGCGGTGTCTCACACCTGTAAACCCAGGACCTTGGGACACAGAGGCGGGCAGATTGCTTGAGCCCAGGAATTTGAGACCAGCCTGGGCAACATGGTGAGACCCCGTTTCTACAAAAAGTATAAAAATCAGCCAGGTGTGGTGGCTCGTGCCTATAATCCCAGGTACTCAGGAGGCTGAGGTGGGAGGATCACCTGAGCCCAGGGAGTTGGAGGTTACAGTGAGCCGTGATCACACCTAAGTGACAGAGTGAGACCCTGTCTCAAAAAACAAACAAACAAACAAATAAAATCAAAATAATAACAGGGAAGTGCCCTTGGTCTACAGACTCAGCTGTCTTCCAGGTGCTAGTCATTGGTGAATGAACAGCAACAGAGCCTGCACTGTCTTGTGTGAAAGTCAACGTATTTTGAGTCTTTGTCTTGATAAAACCAGAATAGACATGGCCTCTCACCATCAGCTGTGAAGCAGTTTGAACTTGGACTACCAGAGGGTTGCTCTCTTTGCAAAGCCTCTGGCTTTAGTCCTTGCCTGGAGGTGGTGGTGGAGCTGAGGGAAGGAAGTGGGGGACACAGTGTGAGTGCAAGGACAGGTGAGGCAGGCACCGAGGGCTGTCCCAAGGGAAAGTGGCTCCATCAGCCATGCCAGGAGAGAAGCAGCAGCTCTTGGGTCCATGTTTCTGCCTTAGAAGGCAGGAGTTGGGTATCTAGCTCCAGCGCTCATCCCTCTCGAAACTGCTGGTTTGTTTCATTGCAACTATATGCCTGGAAGAGATGAAGAGAAAGCTCAGCAGGCTTCACTAGGATTGTTTGAGCGGGGTGGCAGCAGCTTGGGTGCTTTCCCTCCTCTGTTTCTCATAGGCCTTTTGTAATCATGTTATAATACTTTAATGGAAAAAAATAAATTTATTATTTTAAAGCTATAAAAATTATAAATCAGTCATCATGATTTTTTTTTTTTCTCTACTGAGCCCTCTGGAGTGTTCCCTGTTTTATTAAGGTGGATGGAGGGGGTGTCAGGGAGGTTGGGACAGAGGCAGAGAGGAGGCCAGCCTGGCTTTCGGGGAGTTTGTGGCCTGTCTGGAAGAGGGTCTTTTACATACCAGCAGTTTGCACAGCCAGATCCCAGAAGGATAGAGAAGGAACTTTTAAACTCCTTTTAAAAAAAAGTTTAATTGTAGTAAAATACATCTAACATAACATACATCATCTTGACCCTTTCAAAATGTTCAGTTTAGTGTACACTGAGTGTACAGTTCTGCAGCACTGAGTACATTCACACTGCTGGGCAGCCCTCATCACCACCTGTTCCACAACGATTTTCATTCTCCCAGGCTGAGACTCTGCCCCCATAAAGAAGTCACTCCCCAGGCTGCCTCCCCGAGACTGCCTCTCCTCAGCCCTGGTGGCTCTTGTCTACTTTCTGTCTCTATGATTTTCACTAGTCTAGGTAGCCCCTAGAAGTGGGATCACTCGGTATTTGTCCTTTCGTGACTGGCTAATTTTACTTAACACAGTGTTCTCAAGGTACATCCATGTAGTATGTGTCAGAATTTCATTTCTTTCTTTTTTTTTTTTGAGATGGAGTCTTACTCTGTCGCCTAGGCTGGAGTGCAGTGGCATGATCTCAGCTCACTGCAACCTCTGCCTTCCAGGTTCAAGCAATTCTCCTGACGCAGCCTCCTGAGTAGCTGGGATTGCAGGTGCATGCCACCACGCCTGGCTAATTGTTTTATATTTTTAGCAGAGACGGGGTTTCACCATGTTGGTCAGGCTGGTCTCAAACTCCTGACCTCGTGATCGGCCCACCTCGGCTTACCAAAGTGCTGGGATTACAAGTGTGAACCACCACGCCCGGCCAGTTTCCTTTCTTTTTAAAGCTGAATGATAATATTCCATTATGTGTATATTCCACATTCTGTTGATCCATTCATCTGTTGATGGACATTTGGGTTGTTTCCATTCGTCGGCTATTGTGAATGTTATACTATGAACATAGGTGTACAAATATCTCCTTGAGACCTTGCTTTCAATTATTTTGTATGTTTACTCAGAAGTGGAATTGCTGGAGCATATGGTAATTCTATTTTTAATTTTCTTGGGGCCAGTCACCTGCTGGTTTCCATTTTTTTGTTGCGCCATTTGACATTTCCACCAGCACTGTGTAAAGGTTTTGACTTCTCTACAGCCTGGCCAACATTTGTTATATTGTCTTTTTTTTTTTTTCTTAAATGAGTCATTCTAATGTGTGTGAGGTGGGTTAAACTCTTTTTTGACCACTATCCTCTATTTAAAATTTTATGTATGTATGTATATATATATATGTATATATATATATATAAAAAACATCTTAACTTACATTATATACATATGCACACACATACCTGTAGCTAAAGCAGAAGTTTTATAAAATAGGCCGGGCGCAGTGGCTCACGCCTGTAATCCCAGCACTTTGGGAGGCTGAGAAGCTGATCACCTGAGGTCAGGAGTTTAAGAACAGCCCGGCCTACATGATGAAACCCTGTCTCTACTAAAAATACAAAAATTAGCTAGGCACGGTGGCGTGCACCTGTAATCCCAGCTACTCAGAAGGCTGAGGCAGGAGAATCGCTTGAATCCGGAGAGGCGGTGGTTGCAGTGAGCCGAGATTGCACCACTGCACTCCAACCTGGGCAATAAGAGCGAGACTCTGCCTTAAAAAAAAGAGAGAGAAATTTTACAAAATAAATTATGGTTGTTACATGGGATGTACTCTAATAATTTCTATTCTATACTATTAATTTTGATATAAAAATGTTGGTCATGACCCACTAAATTGCTTTCATGGTTGGATGCACTAATGGGTCAGAAGCTGCAGTTTGAAAAGCACTGGCCTTAAGAGTGACTGTAGACTTTTCTAGAGGCCTGGCAGAGACAGATCCTGGGAGATCATCTGTTCTCTCCCCTTCCCCAGACTGAGGCTCACACTCTGTAATCCAGAGATCATTCTCCCTCTTTTTAAAGATGTTGAGAAAAAGAAAGGAAGGAAGGGAGAAGGAAAAGAAGTCAATCCATCGTTGCCAATGGCGTGGGAGCCCACGAGAAGGACCTGCCATGGGGTTCTGGTACCTGGCACACCCCCGAGCCAGCACTGTGCTGGAGCCACTGCTGCCTTAACTCCCACACCCTGCAGCCTCTGTGGTGAGCCTCCTCACCCAGCCTCAGCTTCCCTGGGCGGTTCTCAGAAGGCCCACACAGGAGAGACAGAGCTTGTCCCCATGAAGAAGGCGTATCTCTGCCACTCACTCATTTTCAACAATCAGTCCAATGAATGCTTCATTTTCACATAAGGCAGAAAGGTGGTGGGGAGGGACGTAAAAGACTCAGCGAGTAAAGAAAATGAAGAGCATGTGGGGGCAGGAAGAGGCCTCCATTTCAAGACACTTGATTTGGCTGGGCGCCGTGGCTCACGCCTGCAATCCCAACTCTTTGCGAGACTGAGGCAGATGGATTACCTGAGGTCAGGAGTTCGAGACCAACCTGGCCAACATGGTGAAACCCCATCTCTACTAAAAATACAAAAATTAATGGGCGTGGAGGTATGGGCCTATAATCCCAGCTACTTGGGAGGCTGAGTCAGGAGAGTGGCTTGAACCCAGAAAGCGGGGGTTACAGTGAGCCGAGATCATGCCACTGCACTGCAGCCTGGGCAACAGAGTGAGACTCTGTCTCAAAAAAAAAATAATAAAATAAACGAACAAACCAACAAAACCAAACCACTAGATTCAAGCCAGGCCAGGGTTCCCGAGGTGTATAACCTTAGGAAATCACTTCACGTCTCTCTGCCTCCATTTCCTTCTCTGAAGATTGGCCATAATCATAGTATGGTACCTACTTTTTTTAACTCTAATTTTTATGGCAATAAAATTCATAAAAAATTCACCATTTTAACTCTCTTGAAGTATGCAATTTAGTGGTATTTATTACATTCATAATCTTTTTAAAAATTATTTTTTTCTTTGCAGCTCCAGCTCAAATGATTAAGTTTTTTTCTTTTTAATTTTTAGAGATGAGGTCTTGCTATGCTGCCCAGGTGGGAGGTTCAGGTGATTCCCCCACCTCAGCCTCCTGTATCTTCAAAATCTTGCACAGGCTTTGCCACATATCTAGCCCCAGAATATTTTTATCACCCCAAAAGGGAACCCCTTACCCATGAAGCAGTCAGTCCCATTTCTCCCTCCCCCATCTCCCGGCAGCCATCAGACTGCTTTCTGTGTCTATGGATTTAGCAGCTCTGGACATTGCATGTAAATGGATTATTCAATGTATATTTTGTGTCTGGCTTCTTTTTTTTTGGAAAAAAAATTAGTTTATTATTATTATTTTATTATTGATTGAGACAGAGCCTCACTCTGTCCCCCAGGTTGGAGTACAGTAGCACAATCTCAGCTCACTGGAATGTCCACCTCCTGGGCTCAGCAATTCTCATGCCTCAGCCTCCCAGCTAGCTGGGACTACAGGTGTGTACCACCACGCCCAGCTGATTTTTGTATTTTTAGTAGAGATGGGGTTTCGCCATGTTGGCCAGGCTGGTCTGGAACTCCTGGCCTCAAATGATCCATCACCTCAGCCTCCCAAAGTGCTGAGATTACAGGCATGAGCCACCACGCCCAGCTGGCTTCTTTCATTTAACGTAATATGATCAAGGCTCATCCCTGTTGTATATGTCAGTACGCCATTCCTTTTTATGGCAGAATATTCCATCACGTGGCTATACCACATTTTGTTTATTCACTCATCGGTTGATGGATATTTAGTTTGTTTTACCTTTTGGCTATTGTGAATAGTGCTGCTCTGAACATTCACATGCAAGCTTTTGTTTAAACATCTGTTTTCCCTTTTGGGTGCATACCTGGGGTAGAATTGCTGGGTCATATGGTAATTCTGCATTTGATTTTTTAAGGAACTGCCTCTATTTCATTTGGAGATAGGTACATGAAGCACTCACACATGCCTGGCATTATCAATTTATCATTATCAATGGCATTTTCTAAGTGCCAGGTATTTCATATTTTACCTGTATTAACACATTTCATCCACATTACCATCTGAGATAGATGTTATTATTCCCATTTTACAGAGCGGGACAGAGGCCCAAAGAGTTTTAAGCAATTCATCCAACTTGTTAGTAGCTGACCTAGGTAGAGTTAAGACTTCGAGGCAGAGGTAAGGTCCGAGGGAGCCCAGTTTCAGCTCAGTGGGAGGATTTTCTCACTGTTACAGGAGCTGCTTTCGCCAGTAGTGAAGTGTGTCCCTGGAGGTGTGTGTATAAACTGGGCTAGTTATTGAGCATGTTCTGAGTTGGGCAGTGTGATTGCTGGGGTAACTTCAAGCCCTGTTACAACATACAAGAACCAAAGCAGTCCCCGGGCACCAGTAACTCAGAGTTGGAAGCAGGTGATGCCGGGTGTGGCGGCTCATGCCTGTAATCCCAGCACTTAAGGAGGCCGAGACCGCAGAATTGCTCAAGCCCAGGAGTTCAAGACCAGCCTGGGCAACATAGTGAGACCCTGTCTCTACAATTTTTTTTTTCTTTAAAGAAGGAGGTGATGTGATAGAGAGTTTGGAGGACTTCTTGTCCCCAGTGAGCTCGGAGCTTTGAGTCAGGGAGCCCGAACCTGTGAGTGGGTGAGCCCCAGGGATTGGGCCGACCACAGGTCTGGGGTACCTGGCCCTGAGGCTGCTGCCTAGTCATTTCTGACTCAATTTTCCCAACTTTGCAGCCCGAGGAGGCAGAGAGAGTGAAGGCCCAGGCCCTGGGGCTGGCTGAAGCCCAACCTGTGGCTGTGGTACAGTCAGTACCCGGGGCACACCCCGTGCCAATGTACGCCTTCTCCATCAAAGGCCCTTCCTACAGAGAGGTAAGGTTCTCCCCAGCCCTGGCCTCCCCTCCTGAAGGCCCGGATTCCACCAGGAAAGTGAGGTGGTGCCAGGGGGAAATCCAGTCCTTCATCAGATCAGCTGTTCTTGGGGAAGTGTTTGCTCAGCACCTTCTCTGTGCTGTCCCCTGTTCTCGGCTGCCTGGTCAGGGAGCCCCCCATAAGCATGGGCCACTCCCAGCACAGCAGGGGTGCTGAGACACTCAGGGCTGTCAGAGGCCAGCAGAGACTGGTAGACAGCAGATGATGCCAGCTTGGGAAGGCTTCCTGTCTGAAGAGAGACATGATCTGCATGGCTGTGAGCAGAGAAGAGGGGACAGCAGGAGCAAAAGGGTGGCCACAAGCCCCTGGCACCCAGGGCAGGCTGTGCCCACTCACCCCTGGAGGCACCTGACCTGGCTCTGTGGCTCCCTCTGTGCAGGAGGTCTCCAATACAACCACAGGCCAGAAGAGGAAGAGCATTCAGACCCAGTGCCCCAGGAAGGTCATCAAGATGGAGTCTGAGGAGGGGAAGGAGGCAAGGTTGGCTCGGAGCTCCCCCGAGCAGCCCAGGCCTAGCACCTCCAAGGCAGTCTCGCCACCCCACCTGGATGGGCTGCCCAGCGCCGGGAGCCCCAACATAGGAAGTGAGGTCGTCCCGCCCAACAGCAACCACGTGGCCAGTGGCGCCGGGGAGGCAGGTAGGGAGGTGGGTAGGGCGGTGGCCTGTGTGCTGCCTGCCAGGGTCTGGGTGGGGCCCCTCTTCTGTATTTTGGCCCCATCCAGAAAGCCCAAAGCCAACAGGAGTCCCTTATTCCCACTGAATAAGGCAGGGAAAGTTCACAGTGTGCTTGGGGGTGAGGGTGGATCCAGGTTACCATGTGCTTTGCCATGATTAAGGTGTGGGGAGCCTGTCAGGCTAAAATGCACAGTTCTGTGAGTCCTTTCCCCAAAACACTAATCTTACAGTGCCCAGCACCATGCCTCTGCACCGGGCAGGTCTCCACAAGAAACATTTGCTGGCAGATGCCTCGCACACTCCCGGAGGGCTTGGGTACACCATCACAGGAAACTGAACTCCCCGTGACCTTAACTGTGCCCTCCCAGTCCACACCCATCATTTCCCCAAGCGTTTCTGCAAAGGCCACCTACCGAGTGTCTCATTTGTCTGAGTTACCTTCTACGGACACTGCCAGGCAGGGAGTCAGCTGGACAGGAGTTGAGGTCAACCCAGCGAAATCTAGAACAAGAGTTCTTCCTGGATCTCTTCACCCAGACTACAGCTTTGTTCTTCATTCTAGGTCCCAGACTCATCCCCAGCCCTGATCACACACTGAGCATTGACTGATATTCCTTACCTACAGATGCTCTTGGTAATCAATGGGTTTTGATTAACTAAATGAGGCATCTTTTAACTCTAGACATCCCAGCTGATGGAGCTGAGAATTGGGCCAAACCGCTGTGCTTCTTTAGGATTGCAGAAGGTTCCAGACCAGGTGGTGGTTGTCAGGCTTCCTGTGCTGGGAGCAAATTCTGAATGCTGGGCAAATAACTTAATTGAGTATTCATAGATAAGGCCCAGTAAGAAATGATGGAAACCCATTTGTGAATTACATCCAAACGCAAAGCAGATTCACACTGGCACACACAATGGGTGTCCCTGTCCCCCTGCAGAGCATCTGTTGCCCTCAGCGCACTGGCCTGCAAGGATTCCCAGAGGTGCACACCCACAACCCTCCCAGCGTGCGTCCTAGGCAGTGCGTAATGCGGCTCCCTTTCCCCATTTCAGAGGAGCGCGTTGTGGTGATCAGCAGCTCGGAAGACTCAGATGCCGAAAACTCGGTGAGTGGCCCAGAAGTTCAGCCCAGGACTCCTGCCAACCCCCATTTCAGGTCCCGAGGGGCACAGCGACAGCAGGTGACTCTCAGATCTGCCTACGCCTGGGCAATTTTCCAGTGAGGCAGTGAGTCCCAAGCTGTGCTGAGGACAGTCTCCAAACGCCAGCTGCATGCCTGGACCACCCCAGCCCTCCCACCACACCAGGGCAGGAGCCTTCAGTAGCCATATGTACTCCTCTGAAATGCTGATAGTGTGCGTCCAGAACCCCGTCTCTTTTCTGGAATGTCCAGGGCCTTTTTCTGGAGCTCCCTTATGCATTCTCTGTCCCTGAGTCCTCAGTGAGGACTCCATTCCTAGTGGAGGAATCCATTTCCTAGTTAATTGCAGCCAGTGGAGGCCAGTGAAGGGGTGTGAAGCCACGGGGGAGCTGTGCAGAGGCCAAACAGGTGAGGTTTGACTCTATCCATGTAAGAAAGAACTGTAAATCCATTCCACACTGAAACAAGCGGCCTCATGGGTAGTGACCCTTCTGTCCTTGGAGGTTTATTACTAGAGGCTGGGCTATCACTGGTCCAGGGGAAAAGGGGATCAGAATAGAGTGAAAGGATGGACTGGGTGGCCCCTGAGGTCTCTTCTAGCCCTCAGTCTGAGGTTCTGTATTGGAAAGTGCATGGAGCCCATGGAGACCGCCGAGCCACAGTCCTCGCCAACCCAGTCCCTGCTGAGAGCACAAGAAGCCTCCATCCTGCCGCGTGGTACATGCCGTCCCCCAGCTTCACCTCCCCACCAGCCCACTGAGCAGACTGCGGTTCCCGATGCCGAACCTCACAGCCAGCCTGCCGATCACCAGGAGCGCCCTGCCATCCACCGTGGGATCCGCCACCTATTGTGCAGAGCACAGAGAGCCATCCGCCTTCGCCATGCCCTCCACTTGCACCCTCGATTGCATCGGGCCCCTCTTCGGACTTGGTCTCACCACGTGGTCCAAGCCAATACTCCTGCCACCACAGGGCCCCTCAACCATCCTGCCAATGCCCAGGAATATCCTGCCCAGCTGCAAAGGGCCATCAGCCCACCCCGCCGGATACGAGGGGCCGTGAGATTCCGCAGCCGCGTCCTCCGGGGCTCCTCTCATTTATCCCAGTGGCTCAACCACTTCTTTGCCCTCCCCTTCTCTGTGGCTCCCCAGTTTGACACTTCTTCCATGGTGGGGGCAGGGGGAGGCAGAGCCCAGCCTCTTGGAGCGGGTGTTCTCCCTGGGGATTCTGACAGAGGCCCCATGGAAGCCCCTCAGGTCCAAGTTCCTCGGGAAGCCTCTCCAATTATAATCCCACCACCCTGTTCCCCAGAAAGGCCTCCCATCAGCCCAGTCCCAGGGCCCCGTCAAGCAGGCCTCTGAGCGTGCCACCCCTCTCTTGTAACCTTGCAGCCAACACCCCTGCCCAGCCCCTGAGTTGCCTCCTCCAGCCCATGCTCTTACAGGCCCTGGAGAGTAGGCATTCATTAATTCTTGGTTAAAGAATGAATGAATGAATGAATGGCTATGCATGGACCTCTGGATAGGGAGACTTGGGTCTTCTCTGGCTGAGAGGGCAAGGCTAAGGCATGGCTGAGATTCAGGCCACCATTCCAGGCCTCTTTGCCCAAGAAGGAAGCTTGTCTCACCCCTGCACCCTCCTGCGTTCTGAGTCCCTGGCCAATAGCACAGCTCTCCATGCCCCGTCCCCCACCCCAAGCCTTTCCACAGGGCCTTTGCCAGGATCTAAGCCCATGAGCACAGGGACTGGCTGTCCTATGACCTGGCAGACATGGCTGCTCAATAAACACTTGTTGAACCATCACCCTTGCGAACCCTTATTCCACAACCATCACGTTCTCTGATGGGTCCAGCTCCTCTCTGCAGGCTGCTCTGGTCTCTTCCCTACACTGGAACTTGGTTCTCCTCTGGGGGTGTACCATGTCCCCTTTCCTCCCGCACTCATGGGTATCAGAGGTGGGAGGTGGGGTCAAGGCCCTGTGCTTTCTGGACTGTTCCAGCTCCCTTCTGGCCGCCTGGTAAGATCCTCTGTGCCTCTGAGGATCATCTGTCCCTTTCGTGCAGGGGGGACCCATGCTCCCCAAGCTCATCTCTGACACCCACCTGCTCCCCCTCACTGAGGGCAGACTTGAGCATCCGCCTCCCAGATTTCTTCTCCCTGCTCAGGTCCTGCCTACCTGCTGGGTGACTTCTGTGTCCACCACCAGGCCCGCCATTCCTTGACCTCTCAGGGGCCGTCTCCCCATTCCCCCATCAGCCACCTGCCCCGTGGGTGTGCCCTGCACCTCGCCATCACCAAGCACTGTCAGTCCCTGCACCTCGCCATCACCGAGCACTGTCAGTCCCTCAGCCGGCCCCCTCAGACTCTGACAGCAGCTTCCTGTTCCTTGAGCTCTCGGTTCTGCCTTCGCCTCCCTCCAGCCCCGCGCACTCCCCATTTCATCCTATCTTTCATCAGGATCGCACCTCCCTGCCCAGCAGAAAATCCTGGAAGGACTCAGGCACTTGGTGCCTCTGTGCTGCCACCTGGAGGCCGAGATCTGCAAGAGAGAAGCCACACATCTGGGAAAACTAGGAGTGATTGCCTGGAACTGCTAAGGGCTCCTCGGCGCTCTGTCCAGCATGTCCTTCCGCTCTGCACGGCAGCCCCCGCCTGCCTTTCCTCACTCTGGGCCCTTGTCCCGCCCAGCTCACCCTCAGCTGGTGGTGGCACCTTCTGCTCCAGGGAGAAGACAGGAACTCTCCAATGGCCTAGGGACAGTTGACATCTTGCTCTCTATGTACAGATTTATCTGTCCCCATCACGTCTCTTCCCTGCCCTTCCCTTTAGTGTGGAAGGGATGTCTGCCTGCCTCCAGGACTCACCCTGTGTCCTGGCCCCACCCTCTGGGAGCCTCACTCCTCCTCTTCTCTCTTGCATCTTCTAATGCATCCACTTCCTTCTGAACTAAACACCCTGAATGAGGTCTCAGGAAACGCCACCCACTGCCCTCTTGAGTTGTTGGCCCCCTTCCTTTGCTCTCCTCGTTTACACTTCAGCCCCCTCCTTGCTCCTTCTTCACCCTACCTCCTGTGCTTCCCTGCCAGCAGCAGGGTGGCCTCCACCGCTCTAGTTGCGGTGTCTCATATAGTCCTTATTATTCTTGACCAGCGCCGGGCGCCCTTCTGGAGGGATGGCCTGTTCGGGGGCAGGAGGTTTTGCTCCTGCAGCTCTGGACACCCCTCCCTCTCCTCTGCAGGCTCTCTTTTGTCTTGGGCATGGGGCTCCTCCAGCTTTGCTGCTGGCCGTCTCCTCTCCTCAGTCTGTGTATTCTCCCAGGCGCTCTCAGCCACACCCCTGACTTCAGTTACTGCCCAGGGGTAGCTGATGCCCAGTGCTCGCTCCTGCCTGCCAGACCAGCATGGCCAATGACCTTCCACAGCTCCGCATGGATGCCACATAGGTACCTCAAACTCAGCACCTCCTCCTCCCCTTTCAGTGGCTCGCACCACTCTCTGCCCCGCGGCCCAAGCTGAGACCCCAGAGCCACCCAGGGCACCCCCCTTCTGATTATTCCTCACATCCAACCAGTTACGGAGTCTTGTCTTTCTAGGGTCTAAATTCCTCTGAAGTCTGGGCACTTCTTTCCATCCCATAATCTTGGTAAAATTAAAGCTACCACTGACCCTGGGTAGAGGCAGAAGCCTAGGAAGGAAAGGTGGAGAACAGGATTGGAATGCCAACAGTCCCCCGGATGGCATGGAGAGTCAAGTAGAGGGGCTGCAGCAATATTAGGGGTGAGACGGGGAGTATCTGATGCTCAGCTATCAGCAAGGAGTCATTAAGCGCTGTCCAGTGAATTAAGGAAGAGGGTAAAAGCACATTCCAGGTGATGATGAATTAAACACCTCGGAGCTCACATTAGAGAGCAGGCCTGGAGGTGTGGGGAGAGAGCCAGAGGACCGCTGCTTTCCCGTATGCAGCTTTCAGACATATGTTTTAAACATTGTTACAGGAGTCCCAAACTTCAGAAAATACATATTTTAAAGCCCCAACAAATTAGGTTCCCCTATGCATTTCTCACCCAACTTCTGGGTCCTTTTCAGACCTCTGGTACCCCTAGAGTACCTGCAGCACCCCACTGCAAATTCCTCCTCCCCAGCATGTTGGGGGGTGATATTGCCAAGGTGACCCTGGCTCCCACCTAACCCGTCCTCCCCAGCTCTGCAGCTTTTATCCAGCCTTACAGTGAGGGAAGTTGCAGAATACTGGCCTGCTACAATATTACACTTTCCAAGTGTATCAGGGTGTGTAGGGGCCCCTCCCTTGAGCTTCAGCTGTGGCCTTGGGATTCAGCAAGACACTGCTTGTGCAAGGTGCAAGAAGAAGCAGGGCATAGTCATGGGGTGGAGCAGTGAGTCTCCCAGGCCTGGTTGTGGAGTACCTGGGGTGAGGACTTGGCTTAAAAACTGCCAGAGTGGGTCAGCAACGCGCCTGCCCTGGGGCTTCTGCTTTAGGATAGGTGTTCTCACCCACTCTTGTGACAGATGACTGGCTCTGGTGCCTCGGTGGCAGCAGCAACAGGAGGGGGTCACGGCGAGGGGGCAGCCTGTGGCAGAAGTGGCAGTGGTGACGGCAGAGGGAGGGAGGAATGTGGGGAATGGCTGATCCAGGGGAGGGGCCATGGCACTGGTGAGTGTACATCTGAGAAAATGAACTGGACGTGCTGGCCTAGAGGCGGGAGCTAGGTGGAAGGGCAGCAGAGGCCACAGGCTGGCCAAGTTGATGGTCCAATTCACTGATACATGTGCAGTATTCCTGGGGCCTTTGAGGCTTTGCAAGAGCTGGGGTTTTGTGTCTGCAAAAAGACAGCAATGCATGTGTCTTGCCAAACTGATCCCAGCTGTAGCCGATGCTTCAGTGCTCAGCAGGTTCTTCAGGAGGTTGAGCGTTCTCAGAGAGTTTGGCTTGTGGTTGTTTGGCTGATGAGCAAACCTGGAATGAATCCATGATAAGGACAATTGTTCTCAAGCTGGCTCTACATTGGGGAGTTTTTCCAACTACAGATTCTTAGGTCTCACGCCCTGAGATTCTAATTGAGTCAGTCTTGGGTGCAGCCTGGGCTTCAGAGTGTTTTTTTTTTAAAAAAAATAAAAAAGCTTTGAATGCCTAGCCAAAGTCAAGAACCACTGAATTGGGGGGTTCACTGCATGTCTGCAATAGAGGAATGCTGCTCATTTGTCTATAGATGTAGCGGTCTTGAACGCAGGTGACATTTTCATACTGAGGTGTGATACAGCAGTGGAGAGGAGAGGGTGGATCTTCCCTGATGCGCCTCCTAGACTTTTGGAAGGTGATGACAATGCCAATCCAGCCACTACCTCCGAGCACCCTTGGGACGAACTGTTAAGCTGCTGTGTTGAGTTGGAATGCAGTTGACCTGCTCAGGCCATGAGATCTATGAGGAAGGGGAGTGAGATGGATGTCACTCATGAACCAGATTGCGTGTGTATCCAAGTTGCATGTATATCCTGAAAAAATCCTAGCTCTCATGGGGCTCAACCTGAACGCAGTTTTGCATTCAAAGAAACAATGTCCATTAACCAAGTATAATAAAGAAATAAATCCCAGTACTTACTGGCATGTTTTGAAAGAACATTAAAGGGAATGCAGCTCATAACCCCAGCAGCGCTTCTTCAGTCCCTCTTCCCCTTTTTTTTTGTTGCCTGGCATCTCCCACTCCATAGCAAAGCTTTCTCCCTTCCTTCCCAGTCCTTGCATCCAGGCTCAAGGCTGTTTTCCATCCACTTTCTTCTCGTCGCCCTTCCTTTTCTCTTCCAAGCAAATCTAAGCCTTTTCCAGTGACTGTTCCTCTCTATGCTCCCCTGACACCCAGTTATCCTTATTTGTGGAATAAGGCCAAGGTGTGGGGTCTAGGGGCAGAACGGGAGAGTCTCCCCTAGTGAGCAGGGAAGGGTGAATGTCCCGCACTGGGCCACTATGTCTGATGGCCCTGCTGACAAACGTGAGTCTTGTTTAAATGCACCTGTACTTCCCAGACGTGATGTTGGCGTTTAAGGTGGGGCAGGGGAGGACTGCGAGTTTACAGGTGGCTGGAGTTCCAGTGAGACCAGCTCCCTGGGTGGCCATACTTTATGGAAATCCCCAAGGCAAGAGGAATTTTGAAGGAAGTGAGTCAGGTCTGAAAGAACCAGATGTCCTTTTATGAAGGGAGCCAGGGTTTTTTAGAGAAGGCAGCTCCAGGCAGTTTAGGACAAAGGACATTTCCCTGGCCCAGGGACAATGGAAGGCTCTAAAAATAAGGTGCTAGTGGCTGCCATAAACGGTTCTGCTGTAAAGATGGGAGAGGTGACCTACAGAGACAGCGCTGTGGCTCTCCAGGGAGCTCTCCTCTTGGAAGAGGAGCCCAGCCCCTCCGTCAGCTCGTGGGAGAGGACTGCTGCCCGGCAAAGGCTGGAGAAGAAACAACTGGATTCTCCCAAAGCCGGAGAAGGTGGAGTCTCCAGTCCCCCGGCTACAGGCTATGAAGACGCCTTGTAGAAGGCTCTTTACAGGGAGAAGACCGAGTCGCGAAGGTTGAGACAGCAGTGTAGGCTTACCCAGAGCAAGACATGTGAAATCAGCTTTGACAGCCTGGCCGAATCAGGATCTGGAGATGTGAGGCACTGTGCAGACTCTCTAACTAGATCCCTGGATCTGAAGAGGCAAAGCCAGCTCTGGATGGATTCATAGCGAGTGTCTCCTGAGAATGACGGTCAGAAAGCTGGCAAGCCTGGAGCAGGGCCGTGAAATGCAAATCAAGTGAAACCCGGCCACTCCTAGGAAAACCCACCACGTCTTAGCTTACTTGTGGGCAGTAATGCCGTTTCTCTCGGTTGAAGCTTGGTTGAAAACAGATGTTTCTCGTGGGCATTGGAAGGGTTTGGGGAAATGTGCTGTCTCCCAGGCCAGGGACATTAGCCAGAGGCCGGAATTAACTGAGGATTCAGCACCAGGTGGCACTAACTTCATTGAGAAGCCAGAGGCAGTGCATAAAGAGGAAAAACGCAAGGCCTGCCCTGGACTCTGTCCCAGCCCTGTGATGCTGGCCATGTCCCTTCCTTGCTGGTCTCCAACTAACGTCCACAGGTGGCATTTCACAGGAGGTTCCAGGTTGGTCTCCCAAGACTAAACATCTGGGCTTGGCAGCTGAGCAGATGATAAGCAATTAACTCTGCGTGTTACCATCAGAGGCTCCACCTCCCTCTGTCGTCCCAGCCCCTTGGGAAAATCTCAGAGCTGGAGCCCTTCTCCCATCCTCTGGCTCCCCACCCTAGGGATTCTAGAACAGTGTGCCCACCAGACCTTGGGGCAAGAGAGAACCCCTCACCTGAAGGACTCCCAAAACTTAGGTTTCTCTAAACCACTGGGTCAGATGCCAAGGGCCTCCACTGCCCTCTCACTGCCATGGACCTGTGTCCACCTAGATGTGGCTTCAGGAGGCCAAGCAGCCCTTCCCGCATCTTTGTGTAGGACACTGGCACCTCGGCCGACTTTGGGGACAAGAAAAGCCAGGCTCCTGACCCCTTCCAAAGCATCATCTGGGGTTCAAGATGAGGCTTTTTTCTCCTGTCCCAAGTTTTTGGTGTTTCTTCTGAGTCTGCTCAAAAAGATGGAATCAGGAGCAGACATCTCAGGTCCTGCCTGCCATAGCAGTTGGCTCCTTCCCTGAGCTTCCATCAGCAGCACAATGCACTTACCCACACACTCACTGGCACTTCCTCTCACACTTCCATATGCTTGTGTCAATACCGGTTCACAGCTCACACTTGACTGTGTGTGTACACACAGACTTAGCCTTGGATTCACTCCAATGCATGCATGTTCACACACACTCATGCTTACCTGTGTGTGTCACCCTCCCTCCCCTGCTCATGAAGGTGTGTGCCCTGGCTCACACACGTAACCCTCACATGTGACACACCCAGTTCACACCCATTCATGCACACATACCTTCTCTTGTGCACACACCTCCCCTTCCCCAGTGGTACACCCTCCCTCATGTACACGTAGATGCCCGCAGCTGTACTAGCTTGTTCGTGTTCTGCACATGTACTTGCCTTGGCCCTGTGAACCCCTGACACTTGGTTTTTCTGTGTTGCAGTCCTCCCGAGAGCTCGATGACAGCAGCAGCGAGTCCAGTGACCTCCAGCTGGAGGGCCCCAGCAGCCTCAGGGTCCTGGACGACAGCCTTGCCGACCCCCGAGCAGAAGACAGGCCTCTGGTTTTCTTTGACCTCAAGCTTGACAATGAAAGTGGGTTCTCCTGGGGCTACCCCCACCCCTTTCTAACTTAGTCTCTGGGTCCCCAAAAGAAGTGCAGGCAGAGCCATCCGCCAGGCCCGGGAGAGCTCTGAGCTCTGGCCAACAGCTGCTGCCAGGGTGGGCAGCACACTCCAGCTCATCACCTGGGCTCCCGGGGTGGCATTTGCTGGCTTGAATAAAGATGACTGCCTTAGCCAGTGCCTGAGTGTACAAGGGCGGCAGGTGCCTCCAAGAGTGCACCTCTGATCAGTTCTCTTAGACGGAGAGCCTGGGGAACGCACTCCTAGACAGAAACACAATGCGTGAGCACGTTGCCGTGAGCCCAGTCATCCAAGTAAGGCCTCTGGCTGTGCTGCATGTTTCTGAATACAGGGCCTATCCCACAGGTGGCTGCACAGGGCTGTCCACAGATCCAAGGTCACAGAGGGATCAGACTGCTTATCCTGGAAGCCCCTCAACTTTCTCCAGTGCTTGCCCTGGCTCTGCAATGCCCCTCCTTGAGCCCGAGCCCCAGGTCCTACCTACCCTGTGGCTTGGACTCAACATGGAGGCTAGCCCAGCCAGGCAGAAACAGCAAGCATCTTCACGGTACAGAAAGACCTCAGTGGGAGGCTCTGGGCCTTGGTCTGAGTGGAGTAAGCTGAGCAGGCCTCCTGTCTATGGCCGAGGGCTCTGACCAGCCTGGGGTCCTTGAGGGGATTGGAGGAAGGAGCATGGGATGGAGAGCTAAGGTCAAACAGCCTGGGATCTCGAGTGTAGGTGGCTGAGGCTGATAGAGGTCAGGAGGGACCTGGATCCATGGGGTTTGGCCAACGCTGGGGCCGGTAGTGGAGGAGGGGAGAGCTGGATTCCCAGCCGGTGAACAAAGTGTTTGGAGGGCAGCCCAGCCTCCCCTTCTGACCCCTATCCCATCAGGACCAGGGGCAGAGCTGCATTTGGGGGCTGATGTGTGGCTCCTGCCAGCCAGCCCCAAAATGAGGTCTCTAAATGGTGGGTCGGCAGCCCTAGAGGACCCACTGCTCCCACCCCAGAGCTCTCTGTGGGCCCCTGGGTCCTCACCCTGCCCTTCTCCCCTGCCCAGCCCAGAAGATTAGCCAGCTGGCAGCAGTGAACCGGGAAAGCAAGTTCCGCGTGCTCATCCAGCCTGAAGCCTTCTTCAGCATCTACTCCAAGGCCGTGTCCATGGAGATGGGGCTGCAGCACTTCCTCAGCTTCCTGAGCTCCCTGCGCCGCCCCATCTTGGCCTGCTTCAAGCTGTGGGGGCCTGGCCTCCCGAACTTCTTCCGGGCCCTGGAGGACATTAACAGGCTGTGGGAATTCCAGGAGGCCATCTCGGGCTTCCTGGCTGCCCTGCCCCTCATCCGGGAGCGCGTTCCTGAGGCCAGCAGCTTCAAACTCAAAAATCTAGCCAAGACCTACCTTGCGAGAAACATGAGCGAGCATAGCGCCATGGCTGCTGTGCTGGCCATGCGTGACCTGTGCCGCCTCCTCGAGGTCTCCCCGGGCCCCCAGCTGGCCCAGCATGTCTATCCCTTCAGCAGCCTGCAGTGCTTTGCCTCCCTGCAGCCCCTGGTGCAGGCGTCAGTGCTGTCCCGGGCTGAGGCCCGCCTCCTGGCCCTCCACAACGTGAGCTTCGTGGAGCTGCTGAGCACATACCGCCGTGACCGGCAGGGGGGCCTGAAGAAGTACCTTCGCTACCTAAGCCTGCAGACCACCACGTTGCCCCCCGTTCAGCCTGCTCTCAACCTGCAGGCTCTGGCCACCTACTTCGAAGGCCTGTTGGAGGGTCCAGCGCTGGGACGGGCAGAAGATGTCTCCACCCCTCTTGCTGGCCATGGCTTAGCAGAGAGGGCCTCCCAGCAGAGCTGAGAGGAGGAGCTTGGGTTCTCTGGTGGGCAGAGAGGGATGGGGTCCCTGAGCCAAGCCCCACCCATTCAGCATTCCCAGGTCCTGGTACCCAGCCCTCAGTTGTCGTTTGGTTCAGAATCAGTTCCCTTTCTCTGGGACCAAATTTCCCTTCTCTAGACATCCTACAGAGAAGGTTCCAAAGCTGAGTACCTACCACCCCAGGTGTTCACCAGGTGCCCAGCCCCTCCTTCCAGGAGCTAGAACCAGGGAGGTCCTGAGTGAGGAAGGCATGACCTCTGAGCTCTCTAAGTGGCCCTGGTCTTGCCTCAGCCATCCCACCTGCCACTACCTTGGGTGTCCTTACAGCTCTGCCCTGACCCCAGCCCCTGCGCCAGGGGACCTGCTGACAGCTCCCACAGACAGCAGTCTGAAGTGATGCTGGCTGCAGCCCTGGCAGCCCATGGCAACTCAAAGTGCCTTCCAAACCAAACTGCCCCTCATGAGGTTAGGTTCCCCCAGCCTCTGCCTGCCCACCAGCCAGCTCTGTTCCTTTCCCCTTTCATCCCAGAGGGGCCTCATCAGCAAAGACAGAAGCTGATGTTCCATGCATGTCCCTGCTTCCAAAGCCTGACCTTCTGAAGTTTGCTGCCTTCCTCCTGGCCACACAGACACCTCTGCTTGGCCACAGCTTTGCTCTTTGGTCCTCAGGCCACCAGACCCCTCACAGCATGGCCCTTGGCTCTTCCTGCCCTGCCCTCACCCTCAGACCTCCCAAGAGTGTCCGACTCTCTACCCAATGTGTATTCCAGGGCATTGGCATCCCCTGGGAGCTTCTTAGAAATGCAGACCCATGGGCTACACCACAGGCCTCTGGAATCAGAATCTTCAGGGTGGGGCCCAGCAGTCTCTCTTTTAACAGGTTCTCCAGGTGATGCTGGTGCATACTCAAGTTTGAGAACCGCTGCTCTCATAGACGGCTCCTCCAAGGGGAAGTGGTGTGAAACAGCAGAGAAAGTCCCATCCCTGTCTCTGACTGTGCAGTGAGTGTGGCCTAGGAAAAGGCCCCTTCCTAAGCTCTAGTGTCCCCACCTGTAAAATGGGCTGATTGGCCTCCATGGTCTCAGAGCTGCCATCTGGCTGTGCCATCCTGCATTTTTAGGAATGGAATGCAGGCCTCTGAGGCAATGGGCAGGAAGCTTTCTCATTCTTGATTTCTAGCTCCCATTCCAAGCCGTTAGTTCCCAAACTTGCGGTCACACCGGAGGTCAGCAGCAGAACACAGGCAGGTCAGGGTTGTCCTCTCTGATTAGCAGAACAACCTTCCTCTTCCTCCCTCCCTCCCATCCCTCCTCCTTGGCTCCCTGCTCCTGGGATGCTTCCCAGACAGCCCAGTACTCTAGCCTCCATGGCTAATGACCTCAGCTTCCACATTGGTGAAATCTGTGTGCCCATACTGCAGCCCCATCCCATAAGGGCCCTGAAGACCCACTGAGGAATTCTGTAGGGCCTTGTTCCCACGACGGGAGTGCTGGCTCTAACAGTGAACGTTGATACATTTAAAATAAGATTCTGATGCCAGACTGTTAAAGCAGGCGCTGGCTCTGAAGCACCTATGGAAACAGATTGATGTAGATTGAAGGAGGAAGGGAGACTGGGCCCACTTATTTCCAGCCTCACCATGTGTTGCTGTCTTCAGATGTAGTTGAGGGGTTCTCTGCCCTGCCTCCACTGTCACAGCCTTTAATAAAGATGTGAATCTTGAAAGTCTGATGCTCCGATCATAGACTCTGCTCAGTACCCCCAGAGGAACCACTGAGCCTTTTACCTGGATGGGGAGTGGGGGTTGGGATCTCCCAGGCACAGGCTTGTGGCCACTTGCCTACCACAACTGTGTTTTGTGGGGTGTCTTTCAGGACTTAGCAGAGCCGAGAGCCCTCTCTTGCTCAGTGCTGTGGGCCTTAAGCACGTGAACCCCGCCATGACAAATGGGGAAGGCCAAGACCCAGGGTAGCCTTGCCTTGGGATCATCTCCAAAGGGGGGTGCCATGTGGCAGGAAAGAAGCACCAATTCCAAGAATTACCTTCTAGAGAAAGTCAGAGACCAGAGTCTGCAGGAACTTTGCCACTGCCCCTCACTAGTGCATCCTGTACTCTTCTCTGTGTTCCTTGAGTGACAGGTGGTAAAACCCTTAAAAAGGGAGGTGTGGGAGGCCCAGGACATTGGTAACAGGTGATGAATGTGTTGTCTTGGCTGTCACAGATAGAACTGAGGTTAGTACTTGAGGGATTCCCCTGGCACAAGCATTATAGGAATTAGTCCACCACTGGCGTGGGTGAGCAGCCAGGTAATGGGAATTGATCAGTGCCACCACCCTTGACCCCACCTACCATCCCAAATGACCAGATTCCAGTCCTGAAGTTTTATTCTCTCAGCTTGACCCTTTGACCAAGAAGATCCAGTCCCAATATGTCACCTGTCCTTCATCTTTGGACTGTATCTCAGGTGTTTACATGTCAACTAATGAGAGTTTACTGGGTTAGAAGTCAGGACACCGAGTTTCAATCCTCACTTGGTAGTCTGTGGCCCCCTTTGGCACGTTTACTTCCCTCCCTGATCCTCACGCTCTGCCACGTTCAAAAGGGGGAATGAAGCTCCTTTTGACTTCAAGGGATCTTTGTGGGCACCAGTGAGAAAATGTGTGTGAAGATAGCTTTTTGGTATATTTTAAAAGCACACAGGTAAGCCGGGCATGGTGACTCACGCCTGTAAACCCAGCACTTTGGGAGGCCAAGGTGAGTGGATCATGAGGTCAGGAGTTCAAGACCAGCCTGGCCAAGATGATGAAACCCTGTCTCTACTAAAAATACAAAAATTAGCCAAACATGGTGGTGAACACCTATAATCCCAACTACTCAGGAGGCTGAGGCAGGAAATTGCTTGAACCTGGGAGGTGGAGGTTGCAGTGAGCTGAGATCACGTGCCACTGCACTCCAGCCTGGGTGACAGAGCAAGACTCTGTCTCTAAAAACAAACAAACAAACAAACAGACAAAACCCCACACACAAATTTAAAATCTTTCTGCTTTATGAAGTGCTTTATGAATCATAGGAAAATAAACACATCTTAGATCTTAGCAAAACAAAACAAAACATGGGTTAGTTTTCAGGAGATTAAAGAAAAAGATCAGGGATGAGCAAACAACCGTGGGGGTCCTGGGGTCTGAGGGAGCCAAGATCAGGGGGCCCATCTTGGAGGAGCTGGGCAGGAGGTGACACTGTGCTCCCAGCACACCCGGATGGGCCATTTCCATCACTGAGGCCCGGAGTAGAGAACAAGCTTCCTGTGTAGCAGCTCAGCCAAGCCCTGCTGCAGGGCCTCCTTCTGAGGCCCAGGGTCTCCCTCACACCCCTGGGAAAGTCATTTAGAAATCTGCTTTGCCCCCAACCCCAACCTGGCTCTTACCTCCGGCTGCTGTCCCAGAGCCTGGCCGGGCTGTTCTCCCACCTCCACCTCCCCTTGTCCTGGCCCACGTCCACCTTTCTCTCTACCCCAGCCTCACTCTGACTCCTGGCCCCAACCTTGACCACTCTCCATGCCTCAGAGTCTCACCCTCAGCCCAGCCCTGCCAGCAGGCCCCCTCTCCTCCTCTGACCTCAGCCTTGTCTCCGCCTCACACCCCAGGTGCCTCCAGCACCTATGCCTAGAGTAAGGGGCTCCCTTCTCACCTTTCTCCGCTCCTCACAATTAAGGAAACTCCACGGCTAGTGTGCACGTGGCACCCGGGCTGGGATGCACCAAATGTCAAGTCAGAGAGGGTAGGACGAGAGGGTAGGACGCTGGGGACCCTGCCCGCCGAGAAGGGGAGCTGAGCTAGGGCTGCTCCCGGGCTCTGCCAGCAGAGGGCGCTGCAGCCCCCACGAGGCCTGGCAACGGGCATGGGCCACGGTGGTGCTGGCGGTGCTGGCGGTGCTGGCAGTGCTGGTGGTGCTGGCAGTGCTGGCGGTGCTGGTGGTTTACGCTCCTCCGCTCAGTCCTTTCTAAAGTGCTGTGAGTGCTTCCCATGGTATAGGAAATAACTGTAGGTAGGAGGCACAAGGAGAAACATTTTATTCTTTTCTTTTTTTCCCATACTGTTCTTGTGGCAGTGAATAAGTCTCGAGAAATATTTTTTAAAATGTTAAACCTTTTATACTTATTTTAACATCTGTTAGAAACAACACAACCAGGCTGGGTGCTGTGGCTAAGGGCTGTAATCCCAACACTCACTTTGGGAGGCTGAGGCGGGTGGATCACCTGAGGTCAGGAGTTCGAGACCAGCCTGGCCAACATGGTGAACCCCATCTCTACTAAAAATACAAAAATTAGCTGGGTGTGGTGGCGTGTGCCTGCAATTCCAGCTACTTGGGAGGCTGAGGCAGGAGAATTGCTTGAACCTGGGAAGTAGAGGTTGCATTAAGCCGAGATCCTGCCACTGCACTCCAGACTGGATGACAAGAATGAGACTCTGTCTCAAAAAAAAAAAAAGAAAGAAAGAAAAGAAACAATACAACCAACCCATTTGGGATCTAGTTGCTCAGGATGACGCTGAAGTGGAATTCTTTAAAGATCCACTTAGGTCAAACAGTAAGTAACTCTATGCTTGGAAGGGTCACAGGTAGAGCAAAACTTGTGACTGTGGAAGTAAATGACCCATTAATTTGGGGAAATATTGGGTGACCAGTGGACTTAGGGTGAGCGTTACAGCTAAGGATAGGCCCCAAGTTAGAACGGGGGTAAGGATCAGGTGGGCTTAGAATTGGGGTGAGAGTTAGAACTGAAGTTCGGTGGGGGCTCCAGGTTAGGGTTTGGGGTTAAATCAAATCGAGGGACACATTTGGTGCTTAAGGTTGAGAATAAACCTTAGGAATTAGGAATTGAGTTAGAATTGGGGTGAGATTAGGAATTGAGTTAGAATTGGAGTTGGAGTCACACTTCCGGCCGCAGGTCTTTGTGACTTTAGCAACTGAAAAGTCCCTGAAACTATGAACAGATGGGCAGGAGCTTCTGAGGAAGACCCTCTGGTAGGCACTCGAAGTGCAATCTGCCTTTTCCCCCAAATCCTCTTCTAGAAGCACCTGGCAGGGGCTCTGCCCCAGCTCACAATGCCAACAGGGTCAGTGTACACAAAGCGGATCGGAGAGACCGAGGAGTGGGTAAGCCTGCCCAGGAGTGACAGCATGGGACGACCAGGTAAGATAACTGGGCACCAGACACGAGTTCACCATTTAGCTCCTCCTACAGAGGAGCACGGCAGGGCAGCAAGGCTGAGTACCCCGTCAGGGTCATTAAATTTGTATGTGGCAGAGCTGGGATTTGCCTGCAGGGATCCTGTGTCTAGACTGGCACCATCTGTGGCCCACACCATGGGGTGCATGGCCACATGTTGAGGGACAGTGTCCCTGGTCTTTCCTTCCCGTGCCCTCCTGAGCTGTCAGTCTCAGGTGATGCACAAGGCAGGCCCTTGGAAGCTATCTCCACCTTCTAGTCCCTGTGCTTGAACTTTATTTTTTGATTTTATTTTATTTATTTATTTTGAGAAGGAGCTTCACTCTTGTTGCTCAGGCTGCAGTGCAATGACGCGATCTCGGCTCACCACAACCTCCGCCTCCCAGGTTCAAGCGATTCTCCTGCCTTAGCCTCCCGAGTAGCTGGGACTACAGGCATGTGCCACTATGCCCTAATTTTGTATTTTTAGTAGAGATGGGGTTTCTCCATGTTGGTCAGGCTCATCTCGAACTCCCGACCTCAGATGATCCGCCCGCCTCGGCCTCCCAAAGTGCTGGGATTACAGGCATGAGCCACCGTGCCCGGCTGAACTTTAATTCTAATTGTTTCTTTTAGGGCAGGTGTTTCTGAACCTTTTTATTATTATTATTATTATTGTCCTCTTAAGAAACATTTTTAGCAGTTTTTCCCAATTGTGCCTCTCTCTGTGAAATTTTAACACCATAGATACACTGTACATGCCATAGGACTTTCTAGATACAAGATCATATCCTCTGCAGACAGAGATGGTTTTACTTTTTCCTTACATGGACATAAGTATGAAGTGTGTGCCTTTGGAGGGTCAGAAACCATGGTAATAGCTAAGATGGTCAACTGCCCTTCCCCAACTCTTTTCATCCCCTGTGGGGTGATAATGCCTCTGTTGAGAATGCACAATTTAGGGTAAGGCCCCACCCCCAGTTATAATGCAGCTAACAAGTGATCACAGGAAGGGGTGGGTGGGATGGGGGTGCACCCTATGTGGGTGGAGAGTAGGTGGGCCAGGCGGAGGGAGATGAAAGGGAATGGGGATCGAGAGGACACACTCCCCTGCAGTGGTCTCGCTCCTGATCCCAGGCACAGGCACAGGCTGAGCCTGGGGCTGGGAGAGGAACAGGGCCAGTGCCATTATTTATTTTTGTCTCTGAATCCAGATGTCAGCTCCAGAGCCACTGGACCTGAATAAAGCAAATACCTGTGGAGACTCTGTTGAGAGAAGAGTCTAGAATTTCAACAGATTCTCCCCACACTAAAAGCAAACAAACAAAAACAAAATGAAACAACCAAACAAAAACAAAAAAACCAGGAAGTTTGGAAATCGCTGTCCACCCTTACAAAATGCATTTGCTGTCAAGTGAGGGAAAAATGCCTTCATTCTTGGCTCAATAAACTTTTTTAAACTAAGACCAGCTGCCTGGACTATGCTAAAATCAGTTTATAAATATTATAAATATCCCAAACTTGATAGCCAAGCAGATTACAAAAGCTAGCTAGCTAACCACAGACATTTTCCAAGAAGCTAGCCAGTCAGACAAGTAGGAGATACTGTGAAATCCTGTGCTGCTTGTCTGATTTCCTGGAACCATTCATCTCAGACTGAGTGCAGAGGGCCTGGGGGTGGAACTGAGGAGCTGACTGTCCTGCAGTTCTAGAGCCTTAAAGCCCCGGCTGATCCTGGGATGGGTTGATTGCATAGTAAGTCAGACCAACCAGCTGGACGCAGTGGCTCACGCCTGTAATACCAGCACTTACGGAGGCTAAGGCAAGTGGATCACCTGAGGTCAGGAGTTTGAGAACAGTCTGGCTGTGTTGTGAAACCCCATCTCTTACTAGAAAGAAAAATATTAGCTGGGTGTGATGGTGTGTGCCTGTAATCCCAGCTACTCCAGAGGCTGAGGTGGGAAGAGTACTTGAACCTGGGAGGCAGAGGTTGCAGTGAGTTGAGATCAAGCCACTGCACTCCAGCCTGGGTGACAGAGAGAGACTCCATCTAAAAAAAAAATAAAGTCAGACCAACCAAGGGGAAGGCAGAGGGTGGGCGAGAGTGGGTGTGGCTGGGCTCAGGGAAGAGCACTTATAGAGTCAGCTTGGGAGCAGGGAGCTGTGTGTGTGGAAGTTAAAAGACAGGCTTTAGAGGGGCCTGGCTTTAAGTCCCAGCTTTGCTGTGTGACCTTGGACAACCTGCTTACCCTCTGTGATCTCATATGCAGATGGGGGTGATAATGCATACTTCACAAATTGTGAGGATGGAATGAGATAACATACAGAAAGTACTAAACTTAGCAGATTGGCAACAATAAAAAATAACTCTATACACCCAACACCCTAGACAAGAAGGCCTTGCGCTGACTCCCAGAATGCACCAGAAAGCACTGTCTGCTTCTTCCTTTCCGGCCTTCCTCTCCTCTCCCCTCCCCTCCCCTCCCCTTCCCTCCTCTCCTCCTCTGTTCTCTCCCTTTTTCTCTCCTCCCTGCCCTCTCCTATCCCTCTTCCCTTCCCCTTCCTCTCTCACTCTCCTCTCCCATGATTCCAGCCCACTTAGTATCTAGGTGACTCTATCCCAAGCTTCTTCTCCTGGTGCCTTTGTCCCCAACTCTCCAAGCCACCTTGATTGTAATCTCTACCTGACAGGGTCACGCTGCCGGCGGCAGGCTGGAGGGATTTATAGCAATCCCCTCCCTCCGTGCCTGCACGGGGCTACCAGACAGCTGGCAGATATGTGGGTTGGACACAGGGGGGCCCTGGGAGAGGCAAATAAATACATCAAGTTCCCAGCTGGGTCTGGAGATAAGGATGCAGGGAGATGGGGCTGCAGGGTTCACAGACGCTGCACTGCACGGGGTCACTCTTCACAGCCTGATTCCTCTGACTTTCCCGGGAAAGTCTTTTTGGGGGCCCTTCAAATGGACACAGAAGAGGACTGCACCTGGGTGAACCCTGCCTGGGAGGCGCTGCGCTGAGGAGCCCTTCCTCAGCTGGGATTCGGTAGGGACAAACCTGAGGAGTGAGAATGTGGCAGACCCAACCCCAAGATGAGGCAGGCAGGAAGGACATGGAGCCTCCCAGCACAGGAGGGGAAACTGAGGCCTAGAAGGGAGAGAGACTTCCAGAGTCTCACAGGAAGTCAGTGAAGAGTAGATACAGCCCCCTAACCCCTGATCTCCTGCCCTAGACCCCCCTACACTGAATCATGCCTGGCTTCCCCGAGACGTGGCCATTCAAACTGGCCTTGCCTAGAATTGCAGGTGTCTCTGCAACATGCCAGGATCCACCTCAGGGAGGGTTCTCCTCCCTCCAAATCTCTGCCCCAGCCAGCTGCCTGATGAGATGCTCTCTCTCTGAGGCCTGATTTGGGGTCAGCATCCTGTTATAGATAACTCGAGGGTACAACCTCAGTCTCTGCCATACATGGCTGGGATTCTGTTCTAGCAATGGAGTGGGGGTGGTAACACATGAGGCCTGAAGTGGGGGCACCTGTCCCATCCACCCCAGAGACAGCTGCCCTTGCCACTGTCAAGGCCACATCTGCCCAAGAGCCTTAAGGGCCTCCTAGTCAGCAAGCTCACCCATAGCCACCAGGCTTGGCACATCCGTAACCCAGACTGCCCGGGTAAGACATCTCAGACAATTACATGCTGGGGACGTTTCCCATCCCCACCTGCTCTGTGACCTCTCTTTTGGCCTCTGTCTCCCTCCCAGTAAAGTGAAAGGGACAGAGGACTTCTGGGCCCGAAGCTCTGATGCTGGGTGACTCTGTGATCATTGGGTCTCTGTCATTGCATCTCCCTGAGGTGGGTGCAGGCTTCACTGAGCCTTTCCAGTCTATTAGAGCTGATTGCCTACAGGCTCAGAGAAGGGGAAGTGCCTGGGAATCCCACCCCCCGGGGGCAGCCCTTAACCAACGTCCGACTACTGTGCCTCTGTGCCCGTGAGCTTCCCTGCCTCACGATGGGACAAACAGGATTCAGGTTCACTCTGGAGCTTCCTGGGATCAGTCCAAGGCTGAGACTGTCCCTGAAATCACACCCTTGCTTGGCTGCGTCTTCTTCCTCTCCTACTTCCCCTTCTCTCTTCTGGTTGTTTTTTGCCTGGGCAGGTTTTTAAACAACCACCTGCACACAACACTGTCTCAGTCTGCTTCTGGGAAGCCATTTCCAAGAGCAAATGAAAAGAGCCTATTGACGGTAAGAGATTGAAGGTCTCCGAGGGAAGAGTCACGTTTATTTCATCTCCCTGTGTGCCCTTTCTATGCTGTTCTGGGCTTTGATGGGGACAGTGGAGGAGAAAGCCCTGGGCAACCACCCCACCCCCACCCCGGGAGCTGTGAGTCTGGGAGATGGAGGAGGAGGAGGGGGAGACTCTGGGTCTGGCCCTCCTGCAGTCCGCAGGCCAAAGGAGGTGGTGGCAAAGTTGTGTGGGGGGGGTCTCTGAATGTGTGTTTATTGTGGCCTCTCTATGTCCTGTGATGGCCCCGGGGAATGGAGGACTGAGGGCTGGTTGCAGAGCAGGGAGGGGTGGCAGCCTTGTTCTTCCCTGGTCAATGTACCAGGCTCCTGAAATACTCAGTGATCAGATTTTAGCTTCAAATAACAGTGCCCCAACTGCTCCTGAATCCTGCTATGGAAAGGCCCTTTGGGAAGTGTTTTGAAGCGGGAAGACTCCCTCTGCCCACAGAGTAGTGCACAGCAGTTTTGGGGTGGGGGGCAGTCCTGGGGTCCAAGTGGGCCTCAAGAGATGAGGAGGGTTGCAGTGCAGCGGGAGGGCAGACACAGAAACTGCCAAGGGCCATGAGGAAGAGGGGAAGCCACAACCCCAGACTCCCAAGGAGGTGTCTTCCTGTAGGAAGCCCCTTCAGATGGCAGTCTGCTGCTCAGAAGCCCCAACTCAACCTGCAAACTGGCTTCTTCTAAAGTCGCAGCACCCCAGGGGCCTCAAGACACATCTAGCCCATTCCCCTACCATTGTGTGGGTGGAAACTTAGGAGAGAGGGCAGAGTTGCTTAAGACCACTTAGAGAGTTTATGAAGCTGGAGTGAGGTTTCAGGTGGTGGACTTCCAAGCCCACTGCCCCACATTTTTCCTAAGACCAAGGTAGAAGTCTTCCTCCTGTTTTCCACCTCGACCATCAAAGTGTCTCTCTTCTTGGCCTTGGGACTGGGAGCCATGTTCAGGATGTGAAGTCAGATAGGGACATCTTTGAGTTCATAAACATCTCCTGTTCATAAATATCCGACTAAAGACTGAAGCTTCCACTGCTCCCAAAATAGCTTTGGATCCCAGCACAGGCATTTCCAAGAACAGATTTTTATCCTTTCAAGAATTCCGTGAAAGAGCTGGGTGCAATGTGTGCCCAGCTACTTAGGAAGATGAGGCAGGAGGATCGCTTGAGCCCAGGATTTGAGATCGGCTAGACAACACAGTGAGATCCTCAGCCCAAATAAATCATAAGTAAATAAAAAGTCAATATAAAAATAATCAATCCAAGAATTCTGTGACAGCAAAGAATCCTCTGGTTTGTATGCCTACCAGAGTTTCCTGAACCTGGTCACACACACCGCCCTGACGCTGACTGTGGTCTCAGACTGTGGATACAGATTAATCTGAACTCTGGATAAGGAAGTATCTAGTATGGTCCATTATAATCCTGGTCACTCTCATTTCAATTAATTCATTTTGACGCGATGTTAGGCTACTCCGAACATGCAATTCCCCAAGATTTCTATTTAAAGGGGATTTCTTGCTTGTAGTAAGTCTTGGGATTGACTCCTCCGTAGCCGTATCGGGGCTAAGTGATTACTCTGAACCAGTCAATTTCCTCCCCTTCTCCAGTGACTGGTTTGGAGCTGAATAGTCCCATGCCAATAGGTGTCAAGACCCAAGGGAGAGGCGGTGGCTTCAGAAAAGAGAAGCCTGCCTTTTTAACCCACTAGTCTGTTAACATGACATTTGTGGCTGGGCACAGTGGCTCAGACTTGTAATTTCAGCACTTTGGGAGGCTAACGCGGACGGATCACTTGAGGCCAACATGGTGAAACCCCGTCTCTACTAAAAATACAAAAATTAGCTGGGTGTGGCGGCATGTACCTGTAATCCCAGCTACTCAGGAGGCTGAGGCAGGAGAATCGCTCCAACCGGGAGGCGGAGGTTGCAGTGAGCTGAGATCATGCCATTGCACTTTAGCCTAGGTGACAGAGTGAGACTCTATCTCAAAAAAAAAAAAAAAAAAAAAAAACCCACAAAAGATTTGTTTCCTTGGTGGCTGCAGAAGCCCTTCAGTGACACCAAGGGACCCAGTCCCTGGGCTGGAAGCCCTATTAAGGGTGGCAGAGGGGAGAGATGAAAGAATTTGTGTCTGCCGATGTCACTGAGCTGCAGAATTAACAGGAAGCCAGCCTTGCTTTCTGCTTTGTGAGATGATACACTTAATAGTTTCCATCCTTGGAGGTGGGAATCTCGTTATTTGCTGATGGAAATATTACACACCATCTCAGGCCCCTACTCCCCTGCCTCACGTGGCCCTAGCTTTTAGGATGGCAAGTCCTGCCATGGAGGGCTGGCTGCCTCAGAACATCTCTTGAGGAAACCAGTCCTGCCTGAACGGGAGGGAGATTGCTAAGCATGTTGCACCCCACACCTCTTGCTTTTTGGTTTTTGGTTTTTTTGAGGCAGGGTCTCACTCTGTTGCCCAGGCTGCAGTGCAGTGGTGTGATCATGGCTCATGGCTGCCTCAACCTCCTGGGCTCACACAATCCTCTGGTCTCAGCCTCCCTCCAGAGTAGCTGGGACCACAGACGTGTGCCACCACACCCAGCTAATTAAAAAAAAATGTAGAGATGAAGTCTCACTATGTTGCCCAGGCTGGTCTTGAACTCCTGGGCTCACATACTCCTCCCACCTTGGCACCCCAAAGTGCTGGGATTATAGGCATGAGACACCTTGCTCAGCCATGTTACCCCCTGAATGCAGGAGTATTGCCTCTTCCAGGCAGGAGTTCCTCTTATTCAGTGAGACAAGCACAGACCCAGATAATTACATGAGCTGCCACTGGAAGAGCTGTTGTTAATTTTGACAGCAATAAAAGTCCTTGCCAGTAAGTTAAGCTAATTTCATGAAAGTGCTGGGAGGAGGGTCATGGGCTGGATCCCAGATTATTAATAATGTCAAGCTTCATTTGAACCATTCAGAAAATTCCTCTCAGTTGCCTCCAGCAAACTGCCACAGGTTGCTACTTTCCTCTGAAATCAACAGTCTTCTCATAGGCAAATGTGAATTTTTTGTTTTTCCCTAGAAAATAATTAAAGTCACAAAGCCCAATAAATACTTCAACAGAATGTAGTTTTAATTAAAATCCCTCCACCAATTCTGCAGTTGCAGGTCTCTCTTCGCAAACACGCGTGCTGGCGACAGCCACTAGCATCAGAGTCTGAGTCTGAATATCTGAAGCTAGAAACCTTTGCAGATACTAATAGTAATTCTGGTTGCTACCAATACCCATGGTGTGTGTGTGCAGAGGGGGTGGTGGTGAAGAGCGAGGTCTGGAGGCAGATTCAAGGTCCTCCCCTGTCAGGGAGGCAGGACACAAGCCTGTAGGCGTGAATGCAGCAGAACATTTTATCATACCTGTGTCCAACTCTGCAAAGCAATTATAATGGCTAATTCAGCTATTGTAGAAAAAAAGTAGCTCATGTACTTAGCACTAAGTGGCAGGTACTAAGTGCCTAGCATACATTGACTCACTCATTTAATCCTCAAGTGAAGCATAGGTACTCTTTTTTTCCATTTTTATATTTTATTTTTAGACGGAGTCTTGCTCTGTCGCCCAGGCTGTAGTGCAGTGGCGCGATCTCGACTCATGGCATCTTCTGCTGCCTGGGTTCAAGCGATTCCCCTGCCTCAGCCTCCTGAGTAGCTGGGACTACAGGCACATGCCACCATGCCCGGCTAATTTTTTTGTATTTTAGTAGAGATGACATTTCACCATGTTGGCCAGGATGGACTTGATCTCCTGACCCAGTGATCTACCTGCCTCGGCCTCCCAAAGTGTTGGGATTACAGGCATGAGCCACCATGCCCTGCTTTTTTTTTTTTGAGATGATATCTCACTCTGTTGCCCAGGCTGGAATGCAGTGGCATGATCTCGGCTCACTGCAACCTCTGCCTCCTGGGTTCAAGCAATTCTCTTGCCTTGGCCTTCTGAGGATTATAGGCATGTGCCACCACGCCCAGCTAATTTTTGTATTTTTAGTAGAGATGGGGTTTCACGATACTGGTCAGCCTGGTCTCAAACTCCTTCCTGATCTCATGATCTGCCTGCCTTGGCCTCCCAAAGTGCTAGGATTACAGGCATGAGCCACCATGCCTGGGTGATACTCTTATTTATGCCTTTTCTTCTTGAGGCACAGACAGGTTAAATAACTTGGCTAAGGACATACAGCCAGCACATGATGGAGTCTGATGCTAGAACCTGCTCTCCTGATGACTACATAGAGCCTTCCTGTACAAGGAAAGGCCCGTGGGGGGAGTATAAACAAGCCCTGGCTTCCCTGAGGAGTGATCTTTCGACTGGAAATTAGAAAAGGAAAGCAGCTTCTTGGAGGTAAGGGGCTGAAGAGAACTCTGTGTGTGTGTGTGTGTGTGTGTGTGTGTGTGTGTGTGTGTGTGTATGTGCAGAAGCTGAAAGATGGGAAGCAGTGAATGTTCAGGGGCTTCTGGCTGGAGGGCAGCTGTGGGGAAGGTCTCTGCAGCCTTAGCCGGCTGCTATGCTGCGATGTTTGATGCCCATCTGGGCCCCGGCTTTCTTATTCTCAGAGGCCCTTCCCACATCCTTAGGCAAGTCCATTAAATCTTCCACATGCCACATTTAAAATACAAGGGCATGTACGACTCTGAGTGCAGTTGCAACAGAATCTTTGCACAATGTTGCATGTCCTAAACATTCGATCAAACATCGATTACTTCCAATTTTGCAGTTTTCTTTGCCCCTCTTGGCGCCAACAGATTTTCTTTTTCAGATCTCACACATTTATTTTTAATAGGCCCCTGACAAAGCCATAAGCCTCAGAGAGAAGGCAGAGTGGGAGAGGCGTATAGGAAGCTTTCGTGCCAGGGACTAGTAGCTCAAGAATTCGGAGACCCCCTGGGCACTGGAAACATTCCGCAGCGCGAAGCAGGGACCGCGCCTGTGCTGTGTAGGGGACCAGAGGTTGCAGATACCTGGGACATAGACTGGGTGGGCACGGGAAGTAAAGCCTCGGAACTTTGGTTAAGCACACCCCACTGGAATATTGCGCCGCGGGACTGCAGGGCTCCAGCCAGCATCCTCCGCCACTGATCAGCCTCTGTGTCCGGCAAGCGGCGTCCAGCAGGGGGCGCGCGCGGACCAGGCCTGGGCCCTAGGACAGCCCAGACGCAGTCGCCGGAGCAAGTCCCCAGTTCCAACGGGTTCCAACCCTCCTCGCCCTCCCGGCGCTCCGGGTTCGCGACTTTGAAGTCGGGGTCGATCCGCCAAAAGCGGCCAGGCGTTCCAGCTCTCCATTCCTGGGTCTGCCTGGGATTGGTCCCAGCCTGGTTAGAAGCGTTAGTCTGGATTCCGCAGATTCCGAATCTCGGGCCCTCTGCGATCGCGGCTTGGAATCTTATCACCCCCCCCTCCCCCACCCCTACTTCCACACACACCTGATTAGTTGTCTGTTTCTTTAACGATCAAAGACGTGGGCGGCGGCGGGGTGATGTCTCGGTTCCCGGCTCCCCAGCCCTCCAGTAACTGTGTCATTATTAACGTTATAAACAGACCCGCTTCTGCGCTCCGGGCGGCGCCGGACAAGGTGCGCGCAGTCTTCTGGCTGAGCTCGGAGACAGATCCAGAAGTCGCGGCTCCCACTCCAGGCCTCGGCGGACTCTGCCTGGGGCGACTCAGCTCCAGAGCTGCCCGGGCGGGCACTGGGCTCTCCAGGGTCGAAGGCAGGGGTAAGGGGCGTCTTTCCCCCAGGGCAGCCTCCGGGAACAAAAGCATTTGCTGCAGAGTGAGGTAGAGCCGCCGTGGCCCGCAGGAGTCAGCGCCCGCGCAGGAATGGTCACCGCATTCTTAGCCACCCTCCAGGCCCGAGAGCTCCGTCTCCCTGACGAACTCCTTGGCTTCTGCAATCCTGTCAAGAGAGCAAGAAAAGGGGGTCTTCCCTGATCCTCTGGCCCCGAGGTTACGGTATTGCCTATGGGACGGGTTGCTGAAGTCTCCGGAAGCTCTGGGCAGATAGCGAGCCCATTGTGCCTTCCAGTACCCAGATTCTGCCTCCCTGCCGAAGGCAAAAAGAAAGAAAATAGGTGAAAACCGGGGGAGGGCCCAGGGGCCTTGAGCCTCCCCGCCTGGCGCCCCTCATTCAGTACCCAAAAGTCCCCTGGACAGGCCATCCCAGACCGGACTCAGCTGCAGCTGCTGGGCCCTGCCTCCTAAGATCCTTCCCTGGCACAGGCTCCCAAGACTGCCCCCTCAGGGTTCCCAAGACCCGGACAACTGTCCAGGACGCCGCTCCCCGCCCCCACCCTAACCATGTTCGGGAGACAAAGAAGGCCGTGCCGGTCCAGCAGTCTGCGTCACTCTCCCGACCCTGCAAGGCCTAGAAACCTCAGGGACTCACTCCCAGGCTAGGGACCCAATCCTGGCTGTCCCACCACAGGGTCCCTGGCAGGGACGGGCCACAGTGCTGTCACCCCTCGAGCCTTCTCGAAGACGCTTTCCCCGAAAGGAGCCCCGCGCCCTCTCTGTGGGTCGCTTGGGGATACCCCAGGCCCGAGCGGGCGGTGTGAAGTTCTGTGTTTTGAACTGGACTGAGCGAGATGCGACGGTCCCAGCCCGCTGGGCCGCCTTTAGCGACCACAGGAGTAGGACGGAGGGAGGGACGCGGGGTGTGAGCGCACCAGTCTGTTCATATTTAATTTACAAAGCAGCCTCGGAACCCCGGGCCGGGTGGTCTCATTAGATGCTGCGCTCTTAGCCTGTCTCTCTTCTCCACCACCACCCCCCAGCTCATTAAGATGCTCAACACTCAAATCGGGGTATTGATCTCCACAGAAGCCCCAAACCCACGCCATCGACCCACCGCGAGAGACTCCCGAGGCCCGGGGTGATGGCTGTGGGGTTTGGTGCGCCCATAGAGCTCGGTGGCTACAAAAAGGGTGGGGATTCTGTGTGTTTCCCGGAGCCTGAACGCCTTTCCCGGTTCTGGTCGGTAGCTGTCTCCAGGGCTAACGTGGGCAGCGCAGGGGGCGGAAACCGGATTTTAGCCAAATGCCTCGACATCCCTGCGCCTCCGCCTCCTCGTCGCTGAAAGAAATGTCGGGGTTTCATCAGAGCTAGGGAGCGAGAGTCGGGAACAGCGAGTCTGTTGAAGCCGGCTGTTGTGTGAGGGTGTGAGACAGCGGGGCGGTGGGGGGCCACCGCAGCTTGGGGGATAGTGCGTGTGGGGTTGACCGTGTGTCTGCTTGAGAGGCTGTGAAGACATGGGGAGCGGGGATGGGAGAAAGGCTCCGGCCTGAAGTCCCCAGCCCAACGCTCTCAAGGCTCAGGAGTAGCGGACGTTCTGCCACCATCCTTGTCTGTGCTCCCGTCTGCTGCAGCTTCCGTGCCCCATTCTCCTGGAGCAGGCAAGACCTGAAAGTGAGGTGCCTGGGTGCGCTCGGAAGAGCTTCCCCCTGCTCCACCTGTCCCGTGGTGCGCGCAGGCCAGCGCGTGGAGCAGTGGGCTTCAAGCGCTGGTTTAGCCACAAAAGACTAGATGTGAAGAATTCCGGCTTAAGAGGCTGGGCAGGGCTGCGGTGGACTGGGGAGGGGGGCGTCCCTTCCCAGCACGCCCTGCAGGGCTGTGCGTTCTGGTCTCGGGTTAGACTGGCAGGAGGGGTGGGGAGGGGGCGGCGGGGGAGACTAGGGCTTATATCAGCCCAGATCCAGGCAAAAATGGCAGGGAGGGCGAGGCGCTCTGCTAACACTATCAATTATGCATTGTGTTGAACGTGGCTTCGGGGAGGAGGCGGCTAGCAGCGGGGGGTGCGGGAAGGATGGGTCCGCGCGAGCTCGGCTGCGCGCAGCTCAGCGGGTCCCGCTCGAGGTCTCTCGGTGCCACCGCCTGCATTTGCAAAAAGAGTTTAAAGGTAAAGACACGCCTTTCCCCCACTTCAGCCGCGCGCCTTTCCTTCCCCCAAATTCCTCAAAGATGGTTTGTCTCACGTGTTGCAGGGCGTGAAAGCGGCTTGCATTCAATTAGCAGCGAAGCTCGCGGGCGCTGGCGGGACGGGCGCGTGAGGGTGAGTTCGCGCGAATGTGTGTCTGTGTGTGCGAAAGGAGAACGGTAAGTGTCCCGGGTGCAGGTGTGTCCGTGAAAATGCGTGTGAATGTAGCGGGGGCTCAACATATTGATGCGATTATTACCTGATCCTGGATGATTGTAACGTGTGAAAGTCGACTATGGGGAGGGTGTGAGGGACTGTGTGTGCGCGAATGTGTTTGAACGTGGGGTGGGGAACGATGTGATGAGGGACAGTAACAATGTCAGCGGGTGTGTAAATGTGAGAGTACGTGGGTTATGGGGGTGCAGTAGGCTGCGAAGAGCCCACCTAGGACGGTGGGCGAGGGACGCCCCTTGTGACCGACGTGTCTTGGCCTTGCGGACGATCTCCGCGGCTTTAACAAAAGTAGACGAAGCAGGAGGTGGGAGAGGCTGTGCGCGTCCCCGCCAGGCCCGGGAGCGCGCAAAGACTTTCTCTAACCTGCAGTGAGAGAGGTGGGGGGAGCGGACGGAAAGGGAAAAACTGAAGTGGTACTTTGGGGCCACCGAGTCCCCGAACTTACCTGTCCCTTTCTTTGCCGCCTCCCCCTCCCCCGTTTTCCCAACAGCCACAATACACGCGGGTATCTTCCTGGGCCAGTGGTCCCTGATCCACTACACCGGGTCTGGAGAAGGGGTTTCAGTTCCAGGGCATTTACTGCGAGTCGGCGAATATCAGGTAAGCAATGGGGGCCACCCCACAACCTTGACCCAGGTGGGGAAAGGTCCGGCCTTGGGCACCTGATGGGGGGTGGCGGGGGGGGGTGAGGAGGTGCTGTCTAGGAGGAAATGGGAAGGGAGGGGAGGGATCCTCCCAGAGAAGCAAAGGCAGAGTGAAGGAATAGGTTCCCAGAGACAGGGTGTGGAAGGGGCTCTGCCAAACCTGACAGGCCCTCCGGATGGGGGCAGGGAGTCTGTGCAAATTCGATTGTGTGACCGGGTTTAAGGTGTTATGGAGAGGGGGTCCTTAGGCACCGCAGAGCTGTGGAGAAAGGTGCAGAATCTTTCACGTTCTCCAGCTTCATTAGCTAGCGGCAGCCCCATGACCTATTGGCTGAGGACGCTTCTGCCGCCGGGAGCCATCTGGGGAACCTAAGGGAAGCTCTAGAGACCGCTCCCCCAACACACCTGGTTCAAGCATGGGGAAGGACTTCCTTCCCCATAAGGAAGGTTGGCAGAGCAGCGCTTCTTCACTCACAGGAGCTGCAGCCCAGGGCAGGTGACTTTGGCCTTGGCCGCAGAAGGGCATGGGGGTGGGCTTCCCCAGATCCCACGACTCAAGGCAGGCAGGGCAGGTTATCCTATTGCTTCTCTGCTGGGTTTCGGTCCCAGTGGAGGGCTGTGTGCACACACAGTCGCACGCCTGTGTTTCTGTGGGTGGGTCGGTTTGTGTGAGGACTTTGTCCTTGTGTCTGTCAATTCTCACAATGGACAGGAAAGTGCTTTGTACGGTGGTGGAAAACTCTGTACAAATGCCTGTTCAGTTAAGAGAACAATGAGGTCTCCAGGGTCTATTGTATCCATGTCTGGGTGCATATGTGTTTGCGAGTTTAGGAAATGTGTTGTGAGCCTCCCAATAGAGCATCAGGTCCTCTAAACCCCTGCGGAAGTTGCCGGTTTGATGATGAAGCCCCAGCAAATGTTTGTATTGTTGTGCGCCTGCATGGGCGTGTGTGTGAGCGCTGTGCGTGGGACAAAGGTTCCAAGGAGGACAGCCCTCACGGACAAAAATATCCTTCCTAGGTATCCATTTCACCGGGTTAAATGAAGGCTTAGAAACCAAGAGAGGGGTCCGTGCGGAGCCCGTCGGAGATGGGCGAGCTGCGGAGCCTACGGAGGCGCCAGCTCCAACGTGAAGGAAGGAGTAGGGAGGGAAAAAAGAGCGATGTGCCCGGCCGCTGGAAAAGGAAATTAGGGCCCTGGGCGGCAGCATCCGTTGAGCCCTGAGATTTTTATTGACCTCTACTTCTGGCCAAGAGAGGCTCCTGGCCATAGAGGCGGTTACCGGAGCCCTGGCACTTGTGCTAGATGGGTTTGCAGAGCTCGATAGGCGAGGTAAGCTGGGGTTCGGTGAGTCACCTTCTTTCCTCTTCCCCTGGCTTCCCTATCTGCAGGAGCCGCGATGTTCCCCCTTCAGGCGCTGTGGTTGGTCTGGGCGCTTCTAGGAGTGGCTGGAGCATGCCCGGAGCCGTGCGCCTGCGTGGACAAGTACGCTCACCAGTTCGCGGACTGCGCTTACAAGGAGTTGCGCGAGGTTCCCGAAGGACTGCCTGCCAACGTGACCACGCTTAGTCTGTCTGCCAACAAGATCTCGGTGCTACGGCGCGGGGCCTTTGCGGACGTCACGCAGGTCACGTCGCTGTGGTTGGCGCACAATGAGGTGCGCACCGTGGAGCCGGGCGCACTGGCCGTGCTGAGTCAGCTCAAGAACCTCGACCTGAGCCACAACTTCATAACCAGCTTTCCGTGGAGCGACCTGCGCAACCTGAGCGCGCTGCAGCTGCTCAAAATGAACCACAACCGCCTGGGCTCTCTGCCCCGGGACGCACTTGGTGCGCTACCCGACCTGCGTTCCCTGCGCATCAACAACAACCGGCTGCGTACGCTGGCGCCCGGCACCTTCGACGCGCTCAGCGCGCTGTCACACCTGCAACTCTATCACAATCCCTTCCACTGCGGCTGCGGCCTTGTGTGGCTGCAGGCCTGGGCCGCGAGCACCCGGGTGTCCTTACCCGAGCCCGACTCCATTGCTTGTGCCTCGCCTCCCGCGCTGCAGGGGGTGCCGGTGCACCGCCTGCCCGCCCTGCCCTGTGCACCGCCCAGCGTGCGTCTGAGTGCTGAGCCACCGCTTGAGGCATCCGGCACCCCACTGCGAGCGGGACTGGCGTTCTTGTTACACTGCACCGCCGACGGCCACCCCACGCCCCGCCTGCAATGGCAACTTCAGATCCCTGGTGGCACCGTAGTCTTAGAGCCGCCGGTTCAGAGCGAGGAGGACGATGGGGTTGGGGTGGAGGAAGGAGAGGGAGAAGGAGATGGGGACGTGCTGACGCAGACCCAAGCCCCAACCGCGACACCGGCACCCGCTTGGCCGGCGCCCCCAGCCACCCCGCGCTTCCTGGCCCTCGCAAACGGCTCCCTGTTGGTGCCCCTCCTGAGTGCCAAGGAGGCGGGCATCTACACTTGCCGTGCACACAATGAGCTGGGCGCTAACTCTACGTCAGTACGCGTGGCGGTGGCAGCAACCGGACCCCCAAAACACGCGCCGGGCGCCGGGGGAGAACCCGACGGGCAGGCCCCAACCTCTGAGCGCAAGTCCACAGCCAAGGGCCGGGGCAACAGCGTCCTGCCTTCCAAACCCGAGGGCAAAATCAAAGGCCAAGGCCTGGCGAAGGTCAGCGTTCTTGGGGAGATCGAGCCGGAGCCGGAGGAGGACACAGGTGAGGGAGAGGAGGCCGAAGACCAGATCCTCGAGGACCCAGCGGAGGAGCAGCGCTGTGGCAACGGGGACCCCTCTCGGTACGTTTCTAACCACGCGTTCAACCAGAGCGCAGAGCTCAAGCCGCACGTGTTCGAGCTGGGCGTCATAGCGCTGGATGTGGCTGAGCGCGAGGCGCGGGTGCAGCTGACGCCACTGGCTGCGCGCTGGGGTCCTGGGCCCGGCGGGGCTGGCGGAGCCCGGCGACCAGGGCGGCGACCCCTGCGCCTACTCTATCTGTGTCCAGCGGGGGGCGGCGCGGCAGTGCAGTGGTCCCGCGTGGAGGAAGGTGTCAACGCCTACTGGTTCCGCGGCCTGCGGCCCGGTACCAACTACTCCGTGTGCCTGGCGCTGGCGGGCGAAGCCTGCCACGTGCAAGTGGTGTTTTCCACCAAGAAGGAGCTGCCCTCGCTGCTGGTTATCGTGGCAGTGAGCGTATTCCTCCTGGTGCTGGCCACAGTGCCCCTTCTGGGCGCCGCCTGCTGCCATCTGCTGGCTAAACACCCGGGCAAGCCCTACCGTCTGATCCTGCGGCCTCAGGCCCCTGACCCCATGGAGAAGCGCATTGCCGCGGACTTCGACCCGCGTGCCTCCTACCTCGAGTCCGAGAAAAGCTACCCGGCAGGCGGCGAGGCAGGCGTCGAGGAGCCAGAGGACGCCCAGGGGGAGGGCCCTGAGGAAGACGCGGAGCAGGGAGACCCAAGTGGGGACCTGCAGAGAGAGGAGAGCCTGGCGGCCTGCTCACTGGTGGAATCCCAGTCCAAGGCCAACCAAGAGGAGTTCGAGGCGGGCTCTGAGTACAGCGATCGGCTGCCCCTGGGCGCCGAGGCAGTCAACATCGCCCAGGAGATTAATGGCAACTACAGGCAGACGGCAGGCTGAACCTCGGCCCACCGGGCTCACCCATTCCCGACCTCCACCTAGGGTGCCTGGGAGCAGCAGTCTAGGGCTTGGCAGGACTTCTGTCCCCCACCCCCAACCTTCACCTACTCCTCCCCCTTACCACTCCCCAACATTGAACTACCAGGGACTTCTAGCAGGGAGTGGGCCGATTTCACCAATCCCTTTTACCCACGCCTGCCATTCTCCCTGCAGGCCGGATCCCCTTCCCAGCCAAGCACAGTGTCTCTCTTCCCCCATGTAAGACACCACCCGCAGACGATGGGGCGATATCTATGCCCCTCCATTTCCATCGCGATTATCTGCGAAATCCGTCCCACAGCCATCACAGGCTCTGGAGCCAGAGGAAACGAGCGAAGACGTTGGAAACCTCGTGGTAACGCCGTGGTTCTGGGGCCAGCTGGGTCCAGTGGAGTGCTGTGGGGTCCTGCCTAGACCCCTCCCTCCCTCCTTTCTTTCCCTCCCTCCCTCCTTTCTTTCCCTCCCTCCCTCCCTCCCTCCCTTCCTTGCTTCCTCTCTCTTTCTTCTTTCTTTCCTTTTGACGGAAGGCTAGAGTGCAGTGGCGGCGATCTCGACTCACTGCAACCTCCGCCTCCCGGGTACATGCGATTCTCCTGCCTCAGCCTCCCGAGTAGCTGGGATTACAGGCGCCCGCCACCACGCCCAGCTAATTTTTTGTATTTTTAGTAGAGACAGGGTTTCGCCATGTTGGCCAGGATGGTCTCGATCTCTTGACCTCGTGATCTGCCCGCCTCGGCCTCTCAAAGTTATGGGATTACAGACGTGAGCCTCGGCACCCGGCCCCTCCTCCCTTTCAATCCCTACTCCCAGAAACCAGGATTCGCCGCAACCCCTAGTTTTTAGTTCCAAATGCCCCTCCTGGCGGGAAATCAAAACCTCCGTCCTCCCACCCCCAACCCACTTCTGGCCTGTTGGGAGTCCAGCCCGGTGCCTGGGGCGCCGTTCAGCTCCACGCTCAGATTCTCCTATTTTCGTTGTTTTCAAAGACAGCGACATTTCGGGTCTGGTGCTAACACCCCCTTCCCAGCCTTTGGGAAAATCCGGTGTGTGTGTCGCGGGGTGGGGAGGGAATGCGTTTTCTGTCGTCTCTCTCCTAACTTCAAGTGCCGCGGGACCGCGCGCCCCTTGGCGGCGGAGCGCGCGGACTTGGTCCCGGGCCAATTTCGTTGTCCGTGTGTTCGGCTTTCCGGAGGTCCGTGCTCCAGACAGCGCAGCTCCCGCGGCTCCACCCGGCCCAGACCCTAGCTGGAAAGCGCCGGGGGCGAGGGAAGCTGACTGTGGCCTCCTGGGCCGCCGCTGTCGTGGGTGGGGGGGCGGGGGTAGCTGGCGCCCTAGTTCGCACAAAGCCTGCGCGTGACTCTGCGGCTGGATCCGGATGGAGCCCAGCCCCTCCGTCCTCGCGTCTCGGTCCTCGCCCCGCCCCTCACCACCCTCCCCTGCTTCGGCGGGAATCGTATTTGCCCGGCTTGTAGTCCTAGACAAGCGTGCCCTGTAGGAGAAAAGTCTGTGTTCTGTAGTGTGACCGTGTCGTGTAGGGGGGCGGGCGGTGGGGCAGATGGGCGGGGAGGGAGGGAAGGGGAAGGGTGCGGCGCGGCGACTTGGGGCGAGGTTCTTTTTCCATTTTCAAAGAAAGCGTGGGGGTTGGGGTGGGGGGAGTTTCAGTCCTCGGGACCAGCCCTCCCAGCGAAGCGCAGCACAAGCGCGGGCCTGGGGCGGAGTAGCCCCCTGGAGCCCGTGCCCTTTTCTAAACGCGTCTGTATGTAAACAGTCAATAAAACAATCGATTTGAACTGGGCTCAGTGACTTTTTGCCAGGGGACAGAGGGAGGAAGCCTGGGCGATGAAGGAGCAAACTGCGGAAGGAGGGCGTCCCTGGACCCTCCCGTTGGGATCTTTTGTGTGATTTCGTGTTTGTGTGAGCATCCCGTGATTTTTTGCCAGGTGTTTGCATCCAGCCTTTCTCTTGGTGCCTCCAACTCCAGGGTGGGGTGACAAAAAACGAAGGCAGGCCGGAAGTGAGTAGGGGGGAGGTCGCAAGAGGAGGGTGGGTGTCTGCAGACCCTAAACACCGAGTCTGAGTGTGTGTACACGCACATTTGCACTCAAGGGAGTCAGCGCCCTCTTCACTCGAGACTGTTGGTGTAGTGGGGTGTGGCTGTGTGTGGTGTCACACTGCCCAGTTTCTGTCTCCATATCAGCCCTTGAGTTCCCTCAGAAGCTGGTGGGAACGGATGGGATTCATAGGAACTAGACTGCTGTGGCTTGCACAAGAGAAGTCACAAATAACACCAAGTTCCAAGCTTGTGAATGATGTAAAGCAGGAAACAGGGAGAACCTGGCCAGGCTGATTCAAGTGTGTGTGTTGTGTGGGTGGGTGGGGAGCACTCAGTGAATGATGCATGGACCACTGTCAGGGTGTGCCAAGGGGGTGCACCTGTGGAACCAGGGTTGAAAACACTGATTTCATAGTCCTAGAAAGGGGGCTTCTTGGGTGGGGAACAGGAGAGATGGCGGATCAACAAGGGAGACTGCGCTCCGGCCCAGCCTAAAGCACAGGGATTGGGCTGCTGTGTGTTTCAGCTGAATCCCACTAAGATGGAAAGAGGCGGGGAAGAGAGGTGGAAGAGGAAAGCAACAGAAATGGAAAGCAGATAGATTCCATCTCTCCTCTCCCTTCTTCCTGCTTCCAATTGCTTGTCCTCTTTGTGGGTCTTCCTAATTGGACCAGTCCAGGCTGGGAAACAGGCCCAAGCTGGGGTGCTCAGCGTCCTACCCCAGCCTCAGCTCTGTCTTCTGGCATAGGTGGTGACTGTGACACTTCCTGGGGCCTGAGCCCAAGTTCCCTTCCCTGAGCAAAGCTGTTTTGGAGAAATATCGCCTTCTGAGGGCCACAGCCTGAGCCCTGCCCCTGGTCACAGCCCAACACTGCAGTCCATCTCACTAGCTGGGACACAACTCAGGAATATTATCTTTTAGGAAGACGGCTGCTTTGTTCCACTGGCAAATCCTACCTCTGAGCAGGGGGCAAAGACTGGCCCAATTCCTAGGGCCTGTTTAGGAATCCACCCACATGATTGCTTCTCTGCGAACAGGCCTGGCTGGGCCAGTGAGTGCTCGGCAGTTTTGGTGCAACTCAGTCCTCTGGTCATGAGTCTCTTGCGGGAAGACAGGCCCCTTCCTTTCCCTCCCTGTCCTAAGAATTGGGGACCCTCCTCGAGACCCTCTAGGTCCTGAGTGCCACTAGGGCAGATGGAGAGGAGCTGAAAGCTCTGCCCCTGTTTGTCCAGGGCCATGCTTCCTAATGGATGAGCAAACACTACTTAGCTAGATCTTGTGATTTCTGGGCGTGGCCAGGCCCAAAGGTTCCACCCACAGACAGAAAGGATTAGGTAGGTGTTGGCCGCCAAGGACCAGGGTGCTGGCACACTCTGCCAACTGCCCACTGAGATCCCAGCCCTCTCAGGAACACTCTAGTGTCTGTCCAAAGGGTTGGTACATGCACAGAATTGTCTCCAGCCTCTGACCTTCCTACTTCTTTTTAAATTTTATTAATTTATTTAATTACATTAAAATAAAATGTCTTCCTTTCATTTCCTTTCTCTCATTCCTCTTTCTGTTCTTTTTTGAGTTGTTCCAATTCAACAGCCGTGTTTTTTTTTTTTTTTTTTTTTTTTGAGACAGAGTCTCGCTCTGTCGCCAGGTTGGGATGCAGTGGCGCGATCTCAGCTCACTGCAACCTCCGCCTCCTGGGTTCAAAAGATTTTCCTGCCTCAGCCTCTCGAGTAGCTGGGACTATAGGCATACACCACCAGGCCCAGCTAATTTTTTTGTATTTTTAGTAGAGACGGGGTTTTACCATGTTGGCCAGGATGATCTCAATCTCCTGACCTCATGATCCGCCCATCCCAGCCTCCCAAAGTGCTGGGATTACAGGTATGAGCCACTGTGCAGGGCCTCAACTACCAATTTGAGGTTGAATTCTTTTTCATAGTGTCCCCATCAGGTGGTTGTACAACTTTGGCTTGTACTTATCCAGAGATGGGAGCTCACGTTCCACACCTTCCTTCCAGGGAACCAGTTGTTTAGCAGTTTAAAATGGGTCTCTGCCTGGGTTCCATCCCTCAGGCCTGACTGCCCCTGGCAAGTGCTCTGGGAGAACTTGCCAGGTCCCTGTCTCCCTGGCTCCAAGGCTTTCCAATCAATGCAACTTTTTTGAGCCTTTCCTGTATGCTTCATGTGCTGTGCTAGCTTCACTCTCTCTGGTGAGTTTTGCTGTAAAACTTATTTGGATACTACATGAGAATGGAGTCTAATGGCTTGAGGAGTGTGTGTGTGCATGTGTGTGTGTGTGTGTGTGTGTGTGTCTTGAGAAACCTGGAAAATGGTCAGAGAATGCAATATGACAGCAGTAGCCTCAGAACTCAGAGCAATTTATCAGGAGCAGTAATTCTCTGAGCTACAGAAACCAGATGGCCAGGATGCAGCCTTGAATCATCGGATCAGAAACCTGTCTAAAGAAAGGTGATTTGAAAGGAATGCCTCCTCCCCCCAAATGTTTCCTAAAGATCAGCTGAAATGAGAACCATCTTGCAGATCATTAAAGGCCATTACTATAAAAGAACAAAGGAAGGCAGGGCTTCTTTGAGATAGAAGCAGCTGCGGTAGGGTCCTCTAGTCCCAGGTCTTGTGTCTGGAATGTAGCCCTCCTCCCATGACATCCAAATAACAGCCACAATTAAAGCTAACATCTCCAGAGATTGGTTGTCAGTACGTGTATGGCTTGTGGCTTCCTGGTGGTTATTTTATTTTTTTCCTCCTGGATCTCAGGGGAACGCATTTTGATAGGTAGAGGGACTACCGTTGTTAACAGAGCCCCAGTTATGAGACACTCTATAGGGAAAAAGGGACCTGCTATGTGCAAAAGAGGAGGAATTGCCTGCAGAGAAAGGACCGTGACTGTTTAAGTACAGAGCAAGGAAAACTGGGGGATCTCCTTTCTCTGCAAAAAGCCAAGCCCTGTACCAGGACATAAGAAAGGCCCCTTGTGGAGGCCATAAATTGCCAAGTCTGACCTCACAGATACCTTTACCTTATATGTTTCCAACATAAAGATATCAACAAGAGAAATTCTGCTGGACAGTGGGGAGGAAGCAAGTGGACCCATTTCAGTTGTAATGTGTCAATGAACTGATTCCATTTGAAATGTAGCCACTCACACCTATCTGTTCAATGATAAGACTTTGCCTTAGGACTCAATAGAGAATAACATTATATTGAAAATGAAAGATCTGCTGTGACTGGCACATAGAAGAGATTAAATTTTTAAATGTTTTATAATATTAGCATTTTATTCAAAATATGACCAGTGGTCCTAATAAGACTTGATATGGACTTTTTTAAAAAGCCATCCAAAGACCCCATCATGGGCCCAAAAATAAAACCAACTTGTTGGATTAAATTAGTTGGAAAGACTTTGTATCATTCCACAGTTGAATAAGTAATTTGTGTGATTTGAAGACAGCATGATTTTGAAAATTGTGCTAATTGTGTGTGCTTTGTCTGGACATGTGAATATAAGTTTAATAATTAAGTTTAAGCCCACATGGAACAAGGAGGAAAAAAAGTGTTTATATTTTTATCAGCTGTTTACTGCTTACATGTATTCCCTTGTGTATTAGGAGTTAATTTGGTTTTGCCAGATTAAATGCATTTTCCCCCAGCAACACTCGCAAACTGTTTCTTAAATTGAGTCTAAAAGCCATTCAAGGCATCCAACCATTTGAGAGAAAAATTTCTACGATTATATATAAATTACTGAGGAACTTCATAAGAATTGATCAGTGTCGAAATGGGGAGAGAATAGGAATGGAGAATTAATTATCAAATGCTTCTTAGTAATAGAGGCTTGTCACACATCCAGACTAAGAATGCTAATAGTCACCACCTAATATTAGTATAAATACCAATAATACCAATAGTAGCTAACATTTATTGAACTCTTACCGTGTTTCAGGCACATACTATGGATCTTACAAGCATTATCTTATCATTCCTTATAGTGATCTGGTGAGGTAATATTATTCTAATTATAGGCAAAGAAACGAAAAAGCACAGAGACTTAGTCATTTGTTGAAGATCACACAGCTGGCAATTTGCAGGGTTGAAGTTTGACTTTTGGTTGCCTGACTCCAGTGCCAGAGCTCTTAGCCACCAAGCCAAACCTCCTCCTGTTACCTCCATAAACCAGTTAAGTGTAGAATAATATATTTTCTATGTTGTTAAATTTGCTGCTAATTTTAGAGTTTGTCTAGAAAAAGGATTTCTCTTGCTGTTTCTCAAAATAGCATTTTTTTTTTCAGATTATAAAAGTAATGCAGGCTGGGCGCAGTGGCTCGTGCCTATAATCCCAGCACTTTGGGAGGCCAAGTTGGGCAGATCACTTGTGATCATGAGTTTGAGACCAGCTTGGCCAACATGGTGAAACCCTACCAAAAAAAATAGGCAGATGTGGTGGCACGTACCTGTAATCCCAGCTACTCCGGAGGTTGAGGCAGGAGAATCACTTGAACCTGAGAGTCAAAGGTTTCAGTGAACTGAGATCACACCACTGCATTCCAGCGTGGGCAACAAAATGAGACTCTGTCTCAAAAAGAGAAGAAAGGGGAGAGATCCAAGATGGCCGATTAACAATAGCTCAGGATTGTAGCTCCCAGTGAAAGCGCAGAGAGCGAGTGGACGCCGCACTTTCAGACGAATTTTTGTTGCCCACAGACTGGGAGATTCCCGGCAGAGGAGCCACACGGGTCGCCAGCGCGACTATTTTGGCCGGTTCGGCTATTTTGCCGGCGCCCCGGCGCCGCACAGCGCTTCTCAGTGCGGAGTATACGGGACGGGGTGCCCTTTGAGTCCGGCTCGGCTGGTGCCATCCCCACAAGGAGAACAGCAGTTGGAAGCGCTGAGGACTGAGAGTTTCACAGTAAGCACAGCTGAACCGGGAAGGTCCAGCTCTGTGGGGAAGGGGCGTCCACCAAAGGAAAACTAAGAAACAGAAAAAACTTCATCACCAACAAGTCAGACGTTCACTCAGACCCAATCTGAGAGTCGGCAATTACAAAGACGACAGGTGGATAAATCCACAAAAATGGGAAGAAACCAGTGCAACAAGGCTGAGAACACCCGCAATCAGTATGCCTCTCCTCCTACAGGGGATCGCAGCTCCTCATCAGCAAGAGATCAAGGCCTGATGGAGAATGAATGCGATGAACTGACAGAATCAGGCTTCAGATGGTGGATATTAAGAAACTTCTGTGAGCTAAAAGAACATGTACTAACCCAATGCAAAGAATCTAAGAACCTTGAAAGAAGATTTAATGAAATGCTAACGAGAATGGACAACTTAGAGAGG
>CAUYLG010047261.1:0-16596 GCA_963573385.1 Cacajao melanocephalus | reverse complement strand
CATTTTTGTGGATTTATCCACCTGTCGTCTTTGTAATTGCCGACTTTCAGATTGGGTCTGAGTGGACGTCCGGCTTGTTGGTGATGAAGTTTTTTCTGTTTCTTAGTTTTCCTTCAGCAGACGCCCTTTCCCCACAGAGCTAGGCTTTCCCAGGTTCAGCTCTGCTTACTGTGAAACTCTCAGTCCTCAGCGCTTCCAATTGCTGTTCTTGTGGGGATGGGACCAGCCGAGCTGGACTCAAAGGGCACCCAGTCGCGTATACTCCGAACTGAGAAGCGCCGCGCCCTGCTGGGGCGCCGGCAAAACAGCTGCGCCGGCCAAAAGAGTCGTGCTGGCGACCCGAATGGCTCCTCCGTTGGGTAGCTCCCAGTTTGTGGGCAACAGAAATTCGTCTGAAATTGCGGTGTCCACATGCTCTCTGCGCTTTCATTGGGAGCTACAATCCTAAACTGTTGTTAATCGCCATCTTGGATCTCTCTCCGCCTGGTGATGAAGTTTTTTCTGTTTCTTAGTTTTCCTTTGGCGAATGCCCCTTCGCCACAGAGCTGGACCTTCCCGGTTCGGCTATGATTGCTGTGAAACTCTCAGTCCTCAGCGTTTCCAATTGCTGTTCTTCTTGTGGGGATGGGACCAGTCGAGCCTGACTCAAAGGGCACACCGTCCCGCATACTCCGCACCGAGAAGCGCCGTGCTGGGGCGCTGGCAAAAGAGCTGCGCCGGCCAAAAAGTCGCGCTGGTGACCCGTGTGGCTCCTCCGCTGGGAATCTCCCAGTCTGTGGGCAACAAAAATTCGTCTGAAAGTGTGGCGTCCACTCGCTGTCTGCGTTTTCGCTGGGAGCTACAATCCTGAGCTGTTGTTAATCAGCCATCTTGGATCTCTCTCCTTTATTTACTTATTTTGATAGGAAATCTTAGTTATTTTAATTTCTGTTTATTTTTATTTTAAGCTTTCAGCCACTGCTTTGAGGAGAATTGAAGTAACTTATTTTCTTCCTAGACAGTAAGTGAATATTATGTAGAGAATAATTGCTGAAGTGTATTGTTCATATGGCTGTAAAATGACCTAGCTATTAATGCAGAATGGATCTTTTTCATTTCAAAAACTGTTGATTGAGCCTAATTGCTTTTGGATTGTAGTGCTAGCAAAATATATGAATACTAATTACCATGAATTATATTATTTTAAAAGGTGAGGTATTTATTTCTGTTTCAGTCTTGCATTGAGCAAAGGTATGTCTTTATATTAGTCAGTTTTCTACTGCTATAACGGGATACCACAGACTGAGTAATTCATGAAGAACAGACGTTTTTTCTGCTCATGATTCTAGAGGCTGGGATGTCCAAGAGCATGGTACTGGCATCTGCTGAAGGCTTTCTTGCTTCATTATAATATGGTAGAAAGGCAAGTGACTACATGAGACAGAAAGAAAGAGAGGGAGGGGCCAAACCCATATTTTTATCCCTTTTTAGTGTGTTTGTTATCTTAGGAGTATTTTTAGTATGTTTCTACTCCTAAGATAACAAACGCACTACCTTAGAAACCTACTCCTAAGATAACAAACACACTGCCATATAATGGCATTAAGCTATTGATCTTTTAAAGGTCCCACTTCTCAACTGTGTTACAATGGCAATTAAATTTCAACCTGAGGTTTGGCGGAAATATTCAAGCTATAGCAGCCTTGGTTTTTCCTTGAAAAAGCCATGGTTGAAAATTTACTTTCAGATGTTATTTCAACTGTGAATTACATGAAACCTTCTTTACTTGTACATATTTAGAGTTTTGGGGCTTGAAGCTTAAAACTAAAATCATATCTATATCTGCATATCTCTGTATCTATCTATTCACATCTATCACCTTTTCTAAAAGAATAAGAAGCAGTAGAATGTGTTCTGTTTATTTTTGGCTATTCTGTATGGTTGAATTTGCTCACCAATTTTTGTTTTATAATCTAGAGTTTTGATAAAACTTAGTGTTTCTAATTTTTGAGAAATTACACAAAATGGAATAAGTTTCAAAATATTGGAGCAAATTTCTGGGCAAACTTGATTCTTTTGCAAAGGAAAAAAGAGAATGAAGTCTGCACACCAGAGACTGGTGTCCTTGATACCAATATTGGGAAAGACTCTAGAATAAATTACTGAGAAATAATTACAAAACATTTAGCTAAAGAAATTTTAATTGCTAAGAGATAATAAATATGTAAAACTCATGATTGCCAATTATTTCACTGTATTCTATCATAGAGTATCTTTACTCTTAAGGTTATGTCTATTGTTCCAATAAGATGGAAATACTGTATAATGGTATGCTACTGCCATGCTTTCCTTCTCAATGCTGTGTTCATTAAGTCAACTTGGCAACTTGAAATTGGTCATGGTGGGAATATTTACACCAGGAAAATCAGCAAACACTATAAGTCAGATCTTGATTTTTTTGTTGTTGACTATCTAGACTTAACAAAGGAATGAAGCAAATGTAAGTAATGCAGATAGACACAATAGTATGTTGCATCTATAGCCATTACACTGTGAATAGCATAAAACATTAAGAAAATATTTTTGCAGTATTTGAAAACTATTTGCCAATTCAGCAAAGAAATCACTCACATCATTGACAGATAAAGTTCCAACATAGGTTCCCGCTGTTTTGCATTTGTCCTTACTTGTTAATGTAAATGAAAGTATCAACCAAAATTCATGTAGTAAATAAGCTTATTAATCATTTGCAACCATAGGTTGAATACAGATCCAGGAGTTCAGTAAAAATCAGCAAAAGCATTCTGTGAGAATCAATTGTCTACATGAAATTTACAATAAAGAGTTTGGTATATTTTATTATTATTTGTAAATTTTGAGTTATAATTGTTTATATCAGTAAAATTTGTAGTAAGCTTTTATCAATACAATTTTGTGTATATGTATGTGCATAACACACATGTGTATATATATGCATATACACTATATACACACATATACATATATATATATATATATATATATATATTTTTTTTTTTTTTTCCTCTCCCTCAAATCGCTGGTTGTTAAACATTTACCAACACATTGTGGCCTAAACTTATTCCTAAATTCCATCCAGCTTATTTTTTCCTGTTGAGATACTGAGTACTATTCCCTCAATTATTCTTTCTTTGATTTCCTATGTAATATATAGAATGTCCCATTATATTTTGGGATATTTTTCTCTTCTATAATGCTTAGAGTTTCAATCACTGTTCAGGGTTGGCAACTCTCTGGGAAAACATGTCTTCTCCATCTCTTTGTGACATGCATTATGGCCTTAGCTTATAGCCCATTATGCTACCATCAGGTCCCAAAAAGGGAAATTGATTTTATAGCACCTCTCGTAGCCATTTGTTCACTTTCCCCTTTTTCCTTTCTCATTCAAATTTTGACTCTCAACTCTAATGATGTTGAAATGTATGAAGTTCCACTTAGGCTTGCAAGTCCTCCAGCTTCCCTCCTTGGCCTTCTAGTCCTGAGAGATGTTTTCTAGGCCTCTATGGCAGAATTCACAGTCTCCACGTGAGTCAGTACAAGCAGGGAGAAGGTGAACTGTCATGGCCTCCATATTCTCCATAGATGGGTCTGTTTCTGAGAGGACATGTCAGGTTTATGAGAACCAAATCTCTGTTACACCAAGGAAGCCAACATTGAAGACTGAGTGCTTTTTACTGCAGGCGAAGAAACAGGCTTCTTGAAGCTTTCAAGAACCAGTCTTCTTATTATAAGAAGTAAAAACAACCACTTCTCCAATAAGTGACAATTCTTTCTGTGTCCCTGTGCAGAAACTGCCTCAGACTGTTGCAAGTCTTTACTGCTCCAGTCTCCTCTCATCATCTTCCTGGTCATATTCTTCCACTCACCAACGTCTCTTCAGGCTCCTTGTTTTAATCACCTTCTTGGTTATTTGAGGTCTCTGCTTAGATGGCTCCTCCAAGAAGCCTTCTCTGAGTGGTAGGGCTTCTAGGTACCCCTGCAGCACTCTGCACTCTGACTGCAGAAGTGGTGGCATTGTTGCATAAATGCCTTACCTCTAAACTGTTTCAATGCTCGGTGAGGACAGAGACCATGCCTCTTTTCTCTGTGATTTTATCTTCAGCCCCATTGTAGTGCCTGGTAAAAGGCAGGCACTCAATATATGTGCACTGAATGATGCAATGAATGAATAATTGAATGTTTTCTCTCACATATTATTTCCTTCATTTTCTCTTTAGCTCCTCATTGTGAATATAAATAGAGATTCCTCCACTTCTTATTCGGGAAGAGGAACCATTACGCAGGGAGACCATTCATATTTGACACATAATCTGTAATTGCTTATGGTAAAAATTTAAGTGCAGCACAGTTCCAACATTTTGTCGTCTTATTTTAACACAAGGACAGAGCCTCTTGGAAAAAAGAAATTCAGATAAAAATCTGGCATCTATTTTCCAGGTGCCAGAGATGAAGCCTTCATGTAGTCTTAGCTTAGCTTTTTATATACCAATAAAGTTTTTTTATCATCTAGTTTGGATGCTGACCAGTGGTTATTACTGGTTTGCAGGCAGCTTACAATACTCAGTCATCAATCAATAAATGTAATCACCAGGTGTGATAAGTTAGGATTATAGAAGACTAAGGCGAGAATTTTAAAAACTGATTTCTATTACTGTATCTTTGCTGCACTTTAATCACCTGGCTTTGTGGCTGACAATTGGACATTACAAACCATTTTCCCTAATCTAAAAGCAATAACTTCCTAAGTATGGGGACATTTGTATCAGAATCTTTTGGGATTCTTATTGGTAGTGAGATTTCTGTCAATGTCTCAGAAATCCTGACTCAGAATCTTGGAGACAAAGCTTAGGAGTCTGCATTTTAAGTAAGCATATGTAACAGAAACTGTCAGTGCTCCATCCAGATCCTCTTGAATCCTTTTAACTGCTTCTGTGTCCGGCCCCTGACTTTTTTTGATGTGCATTTACAATGGACTCTACCTGCCCACTTGTCTTCAGCATGAGGATCAGGGTTGAGAGGAATGTCTGGGAGTTTATCAGCTTCACATCTCCCTTCTGGCCAACACTAACTGATGCTGAAGTTGGAAAGCCCTCACCTTAAATAGGGGAAAATAACTGAGGCATAACTTACACTCCAGATATTCCTAAAGGATCAGACTGAAGATATTCCTGTGCCACTTTGCCCAAATCGTATCCTTGCTTGTCAGATTTCTTAGAGACTAAGGCTAATGCTGAGATTTTTGTTCAAGTGACTTGTTGAGGGAGTTCTCTCAGGATGTGGCTTTGGTTGGAGACTTGCTTCAGCTTGGCTCTATGATAGAGCTTGGGAGGATGAATAACCCCATAGGATTGGTCTCAGCTCAGTCATTGCTCATTGGTAGTTGGGGGACAGAGCTGGGCTGGGGAGTGAGGCATATCTTCTTAAGTGAGATTGCTTCCACTAGGTTGAGGGCAGCTGTGAGTCACTGGCAGCTAACACTCAAACACACTCACAGCAGCTGACTTGTGAAGCAGAACTAAGTGGGCCACTGTGGGTTAATTTTATATGTTAAGTTGTCTAGGTTATGATGCCCAAATGTTTGGTCAAACACCAGTCTTTGCAGTGATGTTACAGCGAAGGTAGTTTTCAGGTATGATTAACATTTAAATCAGTGAACTTTGAGTAAAGCAGATTATTCTTCATAATGTGAATGAGCCTCATCTAATCAGTTGAAGGCCTTAAGCAAAAATAGCAAGGTCTTCTGAGGAAGGAGGAATTCTGCCTCTGGACTGTCTTCAGACTTGAGACGGAAGCATCAACTCTTCCCTGAGTCTCCAGCCTGCTAGCATGTCCTAAGAATTTTGGATTTGCCAGGCCCACAGTCTCTTGAGCTAATTCCTTAAAACAAATCCCTCTCTCACTGTTTGTGTACATACTCTCCCTCCCGCTCCACCCCATACATATCTTGTTGGTTCTGTTCCTGCTGAAGAACCCTGAGTGTATAGCCACCAACAGCATCTACTACACTTAATTTTTTTCCTCTCCTGTATCATATTTTTTCCACTCCTTTGCTAGTTCATTCTAGAAGTATTTCTTTAATAAATTACTTGCATGTTAATCCTTGTTTCAGGGTGTATCTCTAGAAAATCTGCCCCAGGAAAGCATGCTTAGTAATTCTTTTTTTTAACTTTTATTTAAAATTCAGAGGTACATGTGTAGGTTTGTTATACAGGTAAACTTGTGTCATAAGGGTTTGTTGTACAGATTTCATCACCCAGGGATTAGACCTAGTATCCATTAGTTATTTTTCCCAATTCTCTCCTTCCTTTTACCCTCCACCCTCTGATAGGTCCCAGTAAATGTTATTCCCCTCTATGTGTCCATGTGTTCACATTTAGCTCTCACTTATAAGTGAGAACATGCAGTATTTGGTTTTCTGTTCCTGTATTGTTTGCTAAGGATAATGGTCTCCAGTTCCATATGTGTCCCTGCAAATAATCTCATTCTTTTTTATGGCTGCATTATATTCCGTGGTGTATATATACTACATTTTCTTTATCCAGTCTACCATTGATGGGTATTTAGGTTGATTACATGTCTTTGCTATTGTTAATAGTGCTGCAATGAACATATGTGTGCGTCTATCTTTATGACAGAATGATTTATATTCCTTTGAGTGTATACTCAGTAGTGGGATTGCTGGATATAATGGTAGCTCTGTTTTTAGCTCTTTGAGGAATTGCCACACTGTTTTCCACAATGGTTGAACAGACTTACACTCCCATCAACAGCGTATAAGTGTTCCTTTTTCTCCACAACCTTGCCAGCACCTGTTAGTTTCTGACCTTTTTAAAAAAAAATTTATATTTTATTTTTATTTTTTTAAATTGTGCTTTAGGTTCTGAGGTACATGTGCAGATCATGCAGGATTGTTGCATAGGTACATACATGGCAAGGTGGTTTGCTGCCTCCATCCCCCTGTCACCTGTATCTGGCATTTCTACCCACGTTCTGTCTCCCCCAACCTCCTCACCACCCCCGTTCCTCCCCTAGACTCCTCCAACAGACCCCAGTGTGTGATGTTCCCTTTCCTGTGTCCATGTATTCTCATTGTTCAACACCCTCCTATGAGTGAGAACATGTTGTGTTTGATTTTTTGTTCTTGTGTCAGTCTGCAGTTTCTGACCTTTTAATAACAGCCATTTGGACTGGTGTGAGATGGTATCTCTTTGTGGTTTTGATTTGCATTTCTCTAATGATTAATGATATTGAGCTTTTTTTCATATGCTTGTTAGTGACACGTATGCCTTCTTTTAAAAGATCTTGGTTCATGTCCTTTGCCCACTTTTTAATGGGATTGGTTTTTTCTAATAGATTTGTTTAAGTTCTCTGTAGATGTTGAATATTTAATGGGATTGGTTTTTTCTAATAAATTTGTTTAAGTTCTCTGTAGATGTTGAGTATTATACCTTTGTCAGATGAATAGTTTACAAAATTTTTCTCCTATCCTGTAAGTTGCCTGTTTACTCTGTTGATAGTTGTGTTTTTTTTTTTTTTGATGTCAGAAGCTCTTTAGTTTAATTAGATCCCATCTGTCGATTTTTGCTTTTGTTGTGATTGCTTTTAGCATCTTTGTCATGAAATCTTTGCTCGTTCCTATGTCCAGGATGGTATTGCCTAGGTTGTCTTTCAGGGTTTTTATAGTTTTTAATTCTTCTTGAGTTAATTTTTGTATATGGCATAAGGAAGGGGTCCAGTTTTAATCTTCTGCATATGGCTAGCCTGTTATCCCAGCACCATTTATCAAATAGGGAGTCCTTTCCACATTGCTTGTTTTTGTCAGCTTTGTCAAAGATCAGATGGTTGTAGATGTGTGGCCTTATTTATGGGCTCTCTACTCTGTTACATTGCTCAATGTGTCTTTTTGTACCAGTGCCATGCTGCTTTGGTTACTGTGGCCCTGTAATATAGTTTAAAGTCTCATCGCATTATGCTTCAAGCTTTGTTGTTTTTGCTTAGGATTGCTTTGGCTATTTGGGCACTTTTTGGGTTCCATATGAATTTAAAAATAGTTTTTTTCCCCTAGTTCTGTGAAGAATATCATTGGTAGTTTGATAGGAATGGCATTGAATGTGTAGATTGCTTTGGGCAGTATAGCCATTTTAACAATGTTGATTCTTCCTATCCATGAGCCTGGAATATTTTTCCATTTGTTTGTGTCATTTCTGATTTCTCTGAGCAGTGTTTTGCAGTTCTTCTTGTAGAGATCTTTCACCTCCCTGGTTAGCTGTATTCGTAGGTATTTCATTCTTTTTTGTGGCAATTGTAAATGAGATTCCATTCCTGATTTTGCTCTCAGTTTGACTGTTGTTGGTGTATAGGAATGCTAATGATTTTTGCACATTGATTTTGTATCCTGAGACTTTGCTGAAGGTTATCAGCTTAGAAGCTTTTGGGCTCAGATGGTGGGTTTTTCTGGATATAGGATCATGTTATCTGCAAACAGGGATAGTTTGACTTCCTTGTTTCCTATTTGGTTGCCCTTTATTTCTTTCTCTTTCCTGATTTCTCTGGCCAGGACTTCCAGTCCTATGTCAAATAGGAGTGGCGAGAAAGGGCATACTCATCTTGTGCCTGTTTTCTAGGGGAGTGCTCCCAGCTTTTGTCCATTCAGTATGATGTTGGCTGTGGGTTTGACAGAGATGGCTCTTATTATTTTGAGGTATGTTCCTTCAATATCTAGTTTACTGAGCGTTTTTAACGTGAAGTGATGCTGAATTTTATGAAAAGCCTTCTCTGCATGTATTGAGATAATCATGTGATTTATGTCTTTAGTTTTATTTACATCATGATTCACTTTTATTAACCTTCATAGGTTGAACCAACCTTTTATCCCAGGGATAAAGCCTACCTGACTACGATAAGCTTTTAGATGTGCTACTGGATTTGATCCATGAGTATTTTATGGAGGATTTTTGTATCAGTGTTCATCAAGAATATTGGCTTTATGTTTTCTTTTTGTGTGTGTCTCTACCAGGTTTTGGTATCAGGATGATGCTAGCCTCATAGAATGAGTTAGGAAGGAGTTCCCCTTCTTCAATATTTTGGAGGAGTTTCAGTAGGAATGGTCTCATCTCTTTGTACATCTGGTAGAATTTGGCTGTGTATCTGTTTGGTCTTAGACTTTTTATTTTGGTTGATAGGCTATTTATTACTGATTCAATTTTGGAGCTCATTATTGGTCTGTTTAGAGACACAATTTCTTTCTGGCTCAGTCTTGGAAGGGTGTGTGTGTCCAGGAATTCATCAATTTCATCTAGATTTTTTAGTTTGTGTGCTTAGAGGTTTTCATAATATTTTCTTATGGTTATTTTTATTTCTGTGGAGTCAGTGGTAATATCCCCTGTGTCATTTCTAATTGTGTTTATTTGGATCATCTTTCTTTTCTTCTATATTAGTCTAGCTAGTGGTCTATCTATTTTATTTTATTTTTTAAAGAAACCAACTCCTGGATTTGTTGATCTTTTGAATCTGTGTGTGTGTGTGTGTGTGTGTGTGTGTGTGTGTGTGTGTGTGTCTCAGTCTCCTTCAGTTCAGCTCTGATTTTGATTATTTCTTGTCTTATGCTAGCTTTGGGGTTGGTTTGCTCTTGGTTGTCTAGTTAGAGTATGTGCCATATGGTAATGAGAAAAACATATAATTTATTGTTTTTGGGTGCAGAGTTCTTTAGCTGTCTATAAGGTTCATTTGATAACAGTGCTGAGTTCAGGTCCTGAGTATCTTTGTTAATTTTCTGCCTTGATGCTGTCTAATACTGTTAGTGGTGCATTAAAGTTCTCCACTGTTTTTTTTTTGTTTGTTTGTTTGTTTTTTGCATCTATATTTCTTTGAAGGTCTCTAAGAGCTTGCTTTATAAATCTTTGTGCGCCTGAATTGGGTGCATATATATTTAGCATAGTCAGGTCTTCTTGTTGAATTCAAACTTTTACCATTGTGTAATGCCCTTCTTTGTCTTTTTTGACATTTTTTTGGTTTAAAATCTGTTCTGTCTGAAATTAGGATTCCAACCCTTGCTTTTTCTGTTTTCCATTTGCTTGGTAGATTTTTCTCCATCCCTTTATTTTTAGCCTATAGTTGTCATTGGATGTGAGATGACTCTCTTGAAGACAGTATACCAATGGCTTTTGGTTCTTTATCCAGCTTGCCACTCTGTGTCTTTTAACTTGAGCTCTTAGCTCGTTTATATTCAAGGTTAGTATTGATACGTGTGAATTTGATCCTATCATCATGACGTCAGCTGGATATTATGCAGACTTGTTTATGTGGTTGCTTTATAGTATCACTGGTCTCTATAGTTAAGTTTGTTTTTGTAGTGGGTGGTAGTGGTCTTTTCTGTCCATACTTAGGGCTTCCTTCAGAAGCTCTTGTAAGGCAAGTCTGGTAGCAATGAAGTTCCTCAACATTTGCTTGTCTGAAAAGGATCTCATTTCTCTTTTGCTTGTGTAGTTTAGTTTGGCCAGATATAAAGTTCTTGATTGGAATTCCTTTTCTTTAAGAATGTTGAATATTGGCTGTGAATCTCTTCTGGTGTGTAGTGTTTCTGCTGAGAGGTCTGCTATTCGCCTTATGGGCTTTGTAAATGACCTGCCCTTTCTCTCTGGCTGACTTCAGTATTTTTTAATTCAATCCAACCTTGGAGAATCTGATGATTATGTGTCTTGAGGATGATTTTCTTGTGAAGTATCTTGCTGAGGTTCTCTGCATTTCCTAAGTTTGAATGTTGGCCTCTTCAGCTAGATTGGAGGAAGTTCTCGTGGACAACATACTGAAATATGTTTTTCAAGTTGCTTACACTCTCATCTTTCAGGGACAACAGTGAGTCGTAGATTTCATCTCTTTACATTATCCCATATTCCTTGTAGGTTTTGTTTGTTTCTTTTCATTCTTTTTTCTCTTTTCTTGCCTGATGTCTTATTTCAGAAAACCAGTCCAAGCTTTGAGATTTTCTCAGCTTGGTCTATTCTGCTATTAATACTTGTGATTGCATTATGAAATTCTTTCAGTGTGTTTTTCAGCTCTGTCAGGTCAGTTACATTATTTTTTACACTGGCTATTTTGTTTGCCAGCTCCTGTATCATTTTATTGTGATTCTCAGCTTCCTTAGATTAGGTTCAGTGTACCCCTGCATCTCAAAGCCTTCATTTCTATCCATATTCTGAATTCTATTTCTGTCATTTTAGCTATCTCAGCCTAGTTCAGAATACTTGGCGAGATAGTGCGGTTGTTTGGAGGAAAGAAGGCACTCTGGCTTTTTGAGTTGTTAGAGTTCTTGCACTGGTTCTTTCTCATCTTTGTAGGCTGATGCTTCTTCGATGCTGACCTGTGAATGGATTCTTTTTTCTTTATTTTCTTTATTTATTTTTGAGACGGATTCTTACCCTGTCGCCCAGTGGAGTGATCTTGGCTCACTGCAACTTCAGTCTCCTGGGTTCAAGCGATTCTCTGCCTATCCTCCCGAGTAGCTGGGATTACAGGTGCCTGCTGCCATGCCCAGTTAATTTTTGTATTGGGTTTCACTATCTTGGCCAGGCTGGTCTTGAACTCCTGACTTTGTCCTCCACCCGCCTTGGCATCCCAAAGTGCTAGGATTACAGGTGTGAGCCACCTCGCCAGGCCCCGTTTTTCTTTTATACTATCTGATGACCTTGAGTGTTTGATTGTGATATATGGGGGGGGGGTTGGTTTAAGCCAGCTGGCTTCACTTCTGCAAAATTTTATGGAGCCAACACTCAGCTTCTAACTCCTGGATGGTGTGTTCTAATTCTGGGGGATTTTTATTAGGCCCTGTCTTTATTCTCCGGCTATTTGAGGTTAGAAATCCACTGCATTGTGAGGGGGCAGAGGTGCTCCCAGAACACTAGTCACTATACGCTTATGGGTGGTGTCAGCCCGAGCATTTCATAGTGTGGTGGCAGTGGATCTGTCCTTGTTCCCACATGTCAGTAGCTTTGGCAGCTTGGAGGGGTTCATGCTCGTCTGCTGTGACATGTTACTAGTGGGTGCCTGGGTACCTGCCTCCCTGTGGGTGTTCACCTCAGTGGTGGAGGCAGCGCAGGTGGGAGCAGGGGGTTGGGCCAGGAACAGGGTGCTGCTAGGCCAGGTGTGTGCTTGGCAGATAGGCGTGGTCACTCAGGGAAGGGGAGGGTCTGCTGTTCTCTGTGCCTACTTTCAATCCTACAGCAGTGTTGGTGCTAGGGCAGGTGCTAGTGGGGGTAGGGCTGGCTCACTCTGTGCCCAGCGAGGCTCCCACTGCAATGGTGGTCTGGCAGGAGGCGAGGGGTGGCATGCACTCCCACTGCAGCAGTGGAAGGGCACTGGCAGGACAAGAAAGACAAAACCTTCCTGTGTACACATGTGCCAGCAAAGTATGTGGGGGTTGCTGTGGGCCCTCTAGGAAGCTGCAGTGTGGGGATGGAGCAGGTAAACTGGTGCACAGCCATGGCGGCCACCTTGCTGGAGCTCTCTGCCAGTCAGGCACTGTCTGCTACTGCAGGAAATATGATGTGGGTCCCGAGGACACCCAAGGCTGCCCTGCAAATAGACATGGCCACAGCATCCCTGGTCATTCTTATCCACATTAAAATTTGAGAAACACTGCCTTAAAGGTTGTGTCAGGTAGTTACTGCTCTGGAACAAAACTGCCCCAAAACTCAGTGACCTCAAGAAATACTCTTTATTATTTTTCATGAAGTTTTAGGTCAGCTGGAAGTTATATGATCTAGATTGGGCTCAAAGGAAGGGGAAGGTGGCTCTGCCTAAGATCTCTCTCATTTTCTCCTTGGATCTGCAGAGTAGCCCAGGAATATTCTTCTTAAGGTAATAATGGTAGAGTGATAAGAAAGCAGGTAGAAATATGCAAGTAAGTGTTTAGCCTTTTTCCTATTCAGAGAAATTTGGGACTCACAAGCCTTTTCACCACCGGAGCAGTCTATCTCTTTGAGTTCAGGCTGGTAGTGCTTCTACCAACACAGCTCTCTATACATTTGTGGGTTTTCTATATATTTCATTTGCGTTCACAGTATGTGACAGAGGCCATACCAACAATTTTTTTTCTAGTTAATTTTGCCTCTCTAGACTTAATTACTCCTATTTTGGGCATAACTGGTTGCTGTGCAATTATCCTTCCTTAGCTTTATGGAAGCCCTTCTGTGCAGCTGAGAAAATGCCTTATTTCTTACAGAGGTCTTAAGGGATGTGCAACCAAACTTTTACTTTGATCTTTACTCTGAGGGCATGTCTTACTGCAGCGCCCTTAATCTTTGCCCCCAGGAATTATCTTAATTTGAGAATGTTATGCTGGTTGAAAAGTCTAGATATGAGAATGGATTTTACTTTTCAGAGTAACAGCTTCCTGCATTTCCGAGCTATGTTCCCTCTCAGTTGTGTTCGCAAATTTGCTAGTTTATGCTTAAGTTCATCTCTCATAGTAACTTTTGATCATATCATAGACAGCTAAAAACAAGCTGATGCTTTCAATATTCTGTCTGAAGATTTACTTGGACAAATTCAAAAGTCTATTAGATACATTTCTATCTTCCAAGTTACCATAAATGACAATTCACCCAAATGTTTCACATCTGTGTAATACAAGTCTCCTATAAGTTTTCTCACTATGTCTCTAGCCTTCCATACATTTTCTAACCATTTTCCAGCTTTCTTTAACACTTTCCTTGCCATTTTCTCAGCCTCATGCACCATGTAGTTCTAAAGCCAGTGCCTCATAATTTAAGTTTTTGTTACAGCAGCATCCACTTCTCAGCACCAATTTCTGTATCATTTCACTGTTGCTGCAACAAACTATCCCTAAACTCAGTGCCTAAAATAACAATCAGGCCAGGCATGGTGGCTCATGTCTGTAATCCTAGGACTTTGGGAGGCCGAGGCAGGTGGATTGCCTGAGCCCAGGGGCTGAAGACCAGCCTGAGTAACATGGGAAAGCTCTGTCTCTATAAAGAAAAACAAAAATTAGCTGGACTGGTGGTGCATGCCTGTAGTCCAAGCTACTAAAGATGCTGAGGTGGTAGGATCACCTGAACCCGGGAGGTCAAGGTTGCAGTGAGCTGTGAACATGCCACTACACTCCAGCCTGGGCGACAGAGCGAGACCTCTTCTCAAAAAATAAAATAAAATAAAATAAAAGCAGTCATTTATTATGTTTTAATAATGGATGGCTCTCATCTACAAGGTGAGAGAATAGATATGGAGAGGTGTGTAGTACTGCTACTAATACAATCTACCACAAGGGTTAAGAATTTTTACCTTGGAATGGTAGATAATACATTTTATTTGTCTGTTGGATAATGGTGTTATTTTCTCTTCACACTTAAAAAATGCTTTGATAAAACGGTACTGTTTTCTTTTTAAAAAAATCAATGACAGATTTTTAAGTCTGCAAACAGTCAATAAATGAAGGGAGCTGTCGCTTTAAAGTTGTAAATCCAAGTTTGAAGCAACCAAGATCTCTACAAGCTCTCACTTCAAAGGGGAGAGAACCAAGCAAGGCAGCTAGATAGAAGAAAATCTTCCCTTTATTGCCAAAGTCACTCTAGGAGCCAGTATGTTTTCTGTCTTCCAAGTCCCATGGAAGGAACATATAGAGCTTTGAAGTCAGTAGAACTGAAGGCTTTGGGGGAAATTACTCGACAAGGCAGAGAATGAGAATGCAAAAATTGGACATGGTGGGAAGAGCTGCAGACCAGTATCACCTTGGGACCTGGGGCTCTGGAGCATGTCTGTATGCCTGTAGGGAGCCTACAGTTTGCCACATTCTGCTGCTTTATCTCGATGCTACTTATCAAAGGTCCATTCTCTTGTTTAGGTATATCTTTTCTACATACGTGGCTCTTTTTTGCTTCCCTTTACAAAGGCTGTTTCTCTCATCAAATTTGAGAATAGCATTTATTTACTTTTTCATTCAACAAATATCTGAGTGAGTGAAAGAATGTCTGTTGAGGGCTCTATTTTTTGGTGCTTTGTGAAAAAGAAAGAAAAGGTGGGGTTCGTAATAGCCAGAAGGGTAATAAGTATAATCTAGTTGATCGAATTAAAAAAATCTTGCTGTGCATATGGTTTGTAAATACAGTAATCAGCTAATATTTGCACACTATGAAATGTTTTTACCAAAATATGACTGGAGAACAACTATGCTCTACTCCTTGTAATGTAGTGAATTAGGAAAGACTAATTGCTGTAGCAAAACTTCCCCAAACTCAGTGGTTTAACATAATCAAAATTTATTTCTTACTTATAACAGAGTCTCATGTGGATGGGAGACACTACTCCAGGAGGTCATTCAAGAATCTGGGCTCTTTCCATCCCGATGCTTCCCCATATTATATTATACAGTTCCTTGTAGTTTGCCCTATTCATTTGGCAGATGGTGGCAAAGAATGTGATGGTTTGAAAATGACTGCTTATTCTTTGTGCCCTTTCTATGTCTGCATAGCTTATATGCACTTGAGGATATCAAATTTTATTTCCTTCCCTTTTAGTGTGGATGTACTTAGTGACTTGCTTCTACTAAATAGAAAAAAAATGGAGGAATAATCTTTGGAGACTAGATCTTAAAAAGCTTCCTGCTTTATCTCTCTCTCTCTTTCTTTGTTTCAGGTTGCTAACTTTGGAGAAAGCCAGCTGCCATGTCACAAGAAGATTCAGGAAGCCATATTGGGAGGCCCACATCATGAGGAACTGAGGACTTTGCTAATTGCCAGCAAGGAAATGAGGCCGCCTGCCAACAACCGTGTGAGTATCCTACCTTGGAAGTAGACCCTCTAACTTAAATCAGCCGTCAGATAACTGCAGCCCCAGTTGATGGGTTGACTGCAACCTGAGGAAAAATCCTGAGCCAAAAGAATTTAGAAAAAAATACCCCCAGATTCTTATCAGAAGTTGTGTAAGATAATAAATGTTTATCTTTTAAGCTGCTAAGTTTTAGGGTGATTTGTTATACAGAAGTAGATAACTAATACAGAGAATGAAGTATTACATATTAGGGGGGTTTTATCATTCTGGGCCTTCAAGAAGCCTAAACTGCTTCCTACCCCATTATACTGATGAGAGCTGAGGCACATGATCACACCTAAGAAGCTAACTGCAAGAGCAGCTGGGAAATATAGTAGACCCAAGTGCCCAGGAGGAAGGAAACACATAAATAGCTGGCCAGTCTTGGCCACATTCGGTGAGTTTATATTTGGGAATGTTTGGACCACAAGAATCTGGTGACTGTTTATTCCAATTCAGACAAGATTCTTAGAGAAGTAAGTAAAGCCTTTGATACAGTCTCTCATAGAGAATTATGCCAAAAATGGCTGGAGTTTGTCTATGGCTTTGGTTTGTCTAATTTTTTTTTTTTTGAAAGAAAGAAAAAGAGAAGAAAGAAAGTGAGAGTGAAAGAAGGAAAAAAAAGAATGTAAGAGAGAAAGAAAGAGGAAGAGAAAGAGGGAGAGAGAATGGGATTCTTGTTTTATTGCCCAGGCTAGAATGCAGTCTAAAAATGGGTATTAAAAACCTCTTTTATGCCAATAATTGTGCTTAACA